>APFE031533923.1:0-29693 GCA_000404065.3 Pinus taeda | reverse complement strand
CTGATTCCTTACTAATTGAGTCGCTTGGCTATAGAAAGGAAATCATAAACAGGTAAGTAATATGATGTCTAAATGGCAGAAAAGTAATCAAGCAAAACAAAACTTGAAAGAAATGACAATACTGGAATTAAACTTAGTAAATGAAAATTAGAAGAAAGGACAAGATGATCTCATGTCAGTAGCTATCAAAAATATGTAAATTTGCCCGGGCTGCCTACAACAACCTGTAAAAGAAACACTGATCAGCTTAATAGTTATGAAGAAAACGTGAAATATGGATAGTGATGAACATCATAACAACATAAAATATATACAAGTAATGACTACAAAAACAGTAAACAAAATCAAGTAAGAAATTATACAAAGCTTTGGTGTACAGGGGCCCTCTTCCACCTCAGCCAGCCAACTACTTAATCACAAATTGGATTCAGGAACGCTGTCTTCTCATATATTGAATTGCAGAAATAAAGCAAAGGAAAGTACAGTACAGGGGGCTAAAACAACAGTCAAAATTACATCTTAAATACTAACTATCCAGCGTATATCAACGCGTTATTTATAAGTGAAAATGCTAGTAACTAATTCCTAGATTTGGTGCTACCAAGAGACACGTACATCTCCACGGCTTGAGATTTAGCGTGATGGTCATTACGACAGTTGAATCCATGGAGTGGTGGCTGCTTGATTCGATTCGCAGGCTGGTCGACAGTTGTGCCAGTACCTCCAGAAATGAAGGATCATGCCACACAATCCTTCACGTGTGCCAAAACAGAGCCATGCCACCACAAAATTCCTCATTTGGCCCTTCCTTTGACCGTCGTTGACCATGACCGTTTATGAGTGATTTGGCTGATCTAAGAGGACACACTCCATGTACACGTCACCTGCATCCTGCCCATGTGGTCGGTTTCTCCATTGGACACCTGTAGCATAGCTTTTGACAAAATGGCTACAGAAACTCGGGCTGGCTGCGGAAAGTGACAAGTTTCCACCACTGTTTGAACAAAAAATCTAAACCAAACAAGAGTCAGAAACAGAGTTAGGAAACCATTTCATAAGCTCTTTTTAGCCTAATATGCAACGATTTGACAGCTGGGTGGATGAAGTAAATGGAAAAAGAAGGTTAAAAGGGTATATAGGGAAGTGTAGGTTTGGGACTCAATAGGAAGCAATCATTGCCTCCCTTCGAGCTCTGGAAACTGGAGAAGTTTCTCAAAATAAAACCTCCCAAACTTCAGATACTATATCCTGTGAGAAAGATTCAGAAACATCTTCTTAAGACATTTCTAGTGGCCCTGAAAAAGAGTTTTCACAGGTTACAAGGTCTGAAATAATGATATCACCATGTACGGATGGTTCTCAAACACAATCTGGTTCACCACATCCTGTGACAATTGTTTCGTCATGTATCAAGAATGTCAAGTTGCTGTCATTTGTCAGAGAAGACACTGTTTCCATAACTTTTCTGTTGCTCTTCTGAGAATGGTGCTGTGACTGATCGTCAAAATAAAGGACTACCTTGCTCTGTTTCCATAACTTCGCTACTTGGTTCCAAGCAATCAGACTGCTTATATATACAAAAAAAGGAAAGTGCTGACATATATACAAATACTAATATACAAATATATACACAGGGGCATTGTATCCCTTAAAAGGGATCTTGATAATGTTTCAACATTCGGCCATTAACAGGGCCGTCTTCCATTGTGCTATCATCTATAGATTTGAGAAAATACGTGTTATTGCCCTGTACAACGCTAATAACAAATGGGCCTTTCCATAAAAAATCGAACTTTGCATGCTTCCCCTTGTCTTCTCTTCGTGAGTCCCATCTCAGAACTTTGTTTCCAACACAGAAATCCTCAGCCTTAGTCCTCTTGTCAAATATTTTCTTTAGCTTGTCTTGCAAGATCTGAGCTCTGTTGTAAACTTGCTCTCTAGTTTGCTGAAGATGAATGGTCTGATTAATTCTTCGTTGAATATCATTTGGTTCAGCTAGAATTTCCTGTAGTAGCTTAATAACAGGAATGCCCAAAGAAGATGGAAATCTGGCCTCCATACCATATACTAGCTCATAAGGGCTCATCCCAATGGATCTCTTGGTTGACAGTCTGTCTGCCCAAAGGGCATTAATAAGCTTTTTGTGCCAGTTCTTCTTGTTTTCTTCCAGCATTTTCTTGATGATATTAATCAGGCTCTTGTTGGAAGATTCGGCCAAGCCATTGCCTTGAGGATAATAGGCTGTGGAGTGGCCCACAGTGATGTGGAATTTATGGAAAAAAATAATCATTTTTTTGGATTTGAAGGCAACAACGTTATCTGTAATGATCTTCTCAGGGCAGCCAAATCTGGAGAGGATGTTGGTTTCAAGAAATTGGATAATGGTGGAGCATTGGCTTGCCTACATGGGATGGCTTCAATCCACTTGGTGAAATAGTTGGTGGCTGTAAGAATCCATTTGTGCTGGCCTGAGGAAGAGGGATGGATTTCTCCGATGAAGTCAAGACCCCATTTTTGAAAAGGCTTTTCGGTTGAGATGGGCTTGAGGGGCAAGGGCAACAACTTTCTTTTGCCTTCAAAGATCTGGCATTTGTGGCATGAGACAACAAACTTTTTTACATCTGCAAACAAAGAGGGCCAATAGAAACCAGCCCTTAAAATCTTGTCAGCAGTGGACTTCCAATATAAATGTCCTCCACAGTCCCCTGCATGGAACTCTTTCATAACATTGTCAGTTTCATTGATAGTTAAACAGTTCAGCAATATTCCTTCATGGTTTTTCCAAAACAAAGCACTATCTATGACACAAAACTTTGATTCCTTCATCTTTAAAAATCTCTTTTTGGTCCTAGACAATCTTGGAGGAGCACACAGGTTTAACAATATATAACAAATATCAGCATACCATGGGGATTGCAAAAAGGTCTCACTGATCTGTGGAGTTGCCAGCTCCTGTTCATTGTCCAGCTGGTTAATGTCTAGGGCTTGAAAATTGGTTTCAGACAGCAGTTTGGCTAAACCTTGTCCATTTATGGGCTTGGTGGGTCTTATTTCAATCATACTCAAGGATGTTGGCAATCCACTTGCCTCTCTTTCCTTCTAATCCCTCTTGAGTTAATATGTCTTTTACAACATAATTTGGGACATAAGCAATCACATGTGAATATAAAATGTAAACTCAGAAATATTTAATTGCCTTAACAAGAGCATAGGCCTGCTTCTCCATGATTTGGTACTTCAAAGGAGCATCTCTAAGGGATCTACTGAAAAATGCAATTGGTTTCTCATTTCCTTGGTCATCTTTTTGCAAAAGGACAACAGCTATCGTGTGATCTGAAGCAAAGGAAAAGATGATAAAATCCTTATCAAACTGTGGGCTTGTGAGGGCTGGAGTTTGGGTTAATGCAACTTTAATACTCTCAAATGCTTGCTTGGCCTCTAGAGTCCATTTTACCTTGGAATCCTTCTTTAACATGTTGCTTAACAGTCTTATCAGCAAAGCCAAGTTTGGGATAAATCTCCTTAGGAAATTGATTTTTCCAAGGAATGATTGCAACTCTTTGATGTTTCTTGGATAAGGGATTTGCAGAATGGCTTGGATCCTTTCCGGATCAATTCTGATGCCATCTTTTGAAATAATATGGCCTAGAAGCTTCCCTTCCTCAAGGCCGAAGAGGGACTTCTTGGGGTTTAAGGAAATGCCATATTTCCTACATGTCATGAATACTTGCCTAAGGTGCTTGAGTTGCTCTCGGTCAGATTTTGAGAAAGGGGTTAAGTCATCAAGATAGACAACCAAGAAATCATGGATTTCCTTGGCAAATGCAATGTCCATGGCCCTTTGGAAGGTAGCACCTGCATTCTTTAGTCCGAAAGGCATCTTCACATATTTAAATGTTCCCTACGGTGTTGTAAAGGTTGTCTTGTCTTGGTCATCTGGGTGAAAAAGTATTTGATTGAAACCTGAAAAGCCATCTAGCAAAGAGATTATAGATGACCCCACTACTCTTTGGAGAATGTTGTCATTTTGGGCAATGGGTAGTGGTCTTTAAGGGAGACTTGGTTCAGATTTCTTAAGTCTACACAAAGCCTAATCTCACCTGTCTTCTTTCTTGTGGGAACAAGATTGGATGCCCATTCTGAAAATCTAATGGGTGCTATAATGCCAGCCTCAAACATTCTTTTCACTTCTTTTTCGATCAAAGGGAGAAGGACTGGATTGATTCTCCTCAGTTTTTGTTTGAAGGGCTTTTGATTTGGTTTTAGAGGGATGGTATGTTGAATAACCGAGGTGTCATAGGACTTCAAGTCCTCATAAATCCAAGCAAACATCTTGGAACTCTTTGAACAGGTCAATATACTTTGGTTTTTGATCAGGTGGCAAAGACTTGGATATTTTAATCATTTTGGGCTTCTCTGCTATTCCAATATTCCAATATTCAATTGCAGTGTTTAGAGGTTGCATTTTTGGTTTTTTGGGAACATCGTTTGCATCAAAGATGTCTTCTAATGGAGTGAGACCAGCAGGTAAAAAATTGTCTTTTAAATCAATGATTTCGGCCTCTGTTTCAACTATTTCTCCTGAATGTATCTGCCTAAGCTCTTGCATGTTTTTGGCATCAAAAATGGTTGGGTGTAGCATTTCTCTCGCTATTTTAGCTGTTAGGGTTTGCTGATTTTGGGTTGTTGTTTGTTGTTATTCACCCATGGCATCCATGTCAATGTTTAAACTTGAAAAATCTTGTTGCAAAGTAAAAAAATTGTTGATTTGTGCATCGTCCTCAAAAACTTGCCAATCTTTAATATTGTTAGGGACATCAGGCCTGTGCTTTACCTCAGTAGTAAAGCGGTGATTGGGCTCAAAGGGAAGCTTGCAAGTGCTAGCAAAGGTGGCTAGACTGTGAGCATGCATGTTATGGCTTCTTGATATCTTGGCAAGCATGGATTCAGTGAAGGAATTGAGTATTTCTGTGGCAGCAGTCCTATAAGCTCTTAGCTTGTTGTCATTGGTGACAAAGTTGCCTTTTCATTTGTTAGATTATTAAGTCGGAGTCACCTAGAATGGAAACTTTTGCAGCCCCAAGAGCTTTGATGAGCTTAAGGCCTAAAAGGAGGGCCTCATACTCTGCCATGTTGTTGGTGCATTTGAAATTCAATCTATAGGCATGACCCTCTGCATGGTTGTTTTGGGTATTATGGATCCATGCTCCTGCCCGTGCTCCTAGCTTATTTACTGAACCATCAAACTCCAAATACCATAGGATTTCTTGGTCTTGGCTAGTATTAGGAGTTGAAATCATTATCGGAGTGGGCAGATTTGAATTTCCTGTTTCAGGAGGTTCTCCTTGTGTGTTGGTTGCATTGTTTGTTTTGACAGTTTCTTGGGTATGGGTAACCGATTCCTCACTTATACATGCTTCTTGTTCTAAATCCAAAGGCTTATCACCAGTTGGGGGACCATCATCATCATTGAACAAAATAAAGGAATCCATATCAGAATGGATTGAGTAAATGGGAAAGTTTTGGGGCTTTTCCTCACTACTCACCACATACTTCATCAGTGGTTCTCTATATAGTCTCTTTGGTTGCCCAAAGACTGAAATAGTGGCGTAAGAGAGGTTTAATTTAAGGGATCCTTGGAGTTTTTCTCCCCAAGATCTTGACAAGATCATCCCATATTTTGGTGGAATGTCAGCAACCACCACGTCCATTAGAATTGTTTTGTTGGGATATTGGACTAAAGACACACATAGGTCTTTGATTAAGCCTAAACACTTGACCTGACTTGAGTCGAAGGAGAATAGGTCTTTGTAGGGTCTTGTGACATCAAGGTTTAGCTTTTCCATTACATCTTTGGGCATAAGATTGTGTGAGGCACCTGAATCAAACATATCATTGTGCAAAACTTTGTCGTGTATATGTAGGCTTACATAAAAGGGCAGAACAACTCCATATGTTGGTTTTCCATTAAGCTCAGGACCGAATAATAGCTCAGGCGTATCATCTAAAACGTTGACATCATCCTTGGTCTCTGGCATTTGAAGTGATTTTTGGATTTGTTTCCTATACACATCATGTTGGTAAGCTCAGAGAGGGGGATGGAAATCTTAAGCTTACTTATTTCTGCTTCTAAGTTAAATGGTTTCTCCAATGGAGTCTTTGTGTTGGCAGTGGCAGATTTTCCCCTTTCAAGTGTATTTTCTGCGATTTCCTCTCGATTATTAGCATTATGGTGAGTGATACCTTGCGGTATTTCTGTTTTGGAAAGGTTTTGCGGAGTGCTGTTCAAATCTTCTTTTGAGGGAGAAGATAGCAAAGGCTGATCATTAGAGGGATGCATGTCTGCTATGTCTTCCATAGTTACTTCCTGTAGGTTTGGGATAGTCTCATCAGCCGGTTCTGTAATAACAGTCGTGCCTTTAATCTTCTTGGGCTGTTTTGTTTGCTTTTGTTTGACGGGCTCGGGCACATCAATTGTTTTGGTCCTCAGTTTATATTGCTTGTGCACTTCATACACAGCAGAATCATAGGCTTGTTTGAAGTCAAAAGACTCTCTGGTTTGAGTCTGAAATTTATCAAGTGATGCTCATCTTGGTCTTGTTGGATATGATCGTAGTCTTCTTGTGTTAAGAAAACCTACTGTTCACTCTTTGAACCCACCCAGTTTATATGAGTATCTTCTAATGGCTCACTAGATGTAGATGCCTCTGTGTAGTTCTCTTGGAAAGGAGGTCTTATATCATGATCTGGGTTGGATCTTCCAGCGTTTGGGTTCTGAGTTTTCCTGAAATTTGGGTTCCTAATAGTGTTAGCTTGTGGCACATCCCATGTGGACTTTCTCTCAACGGTTTCTATTCTATCTCCCAGCTTGTGCATGCCACTGATAATAGCATCCAGTTTTTGGTCTAAGGCTGAAGGTTCCTCTTTAAAGGTGGTTCTTCTCTCGGCTCTCGCTCTATTTCTTTGCAATTAAGTTTGCCTCCACACTAATAGCAACGTCTTGCATCTCTGCCAGGCTTTGAGGGGCTTTTTCCCTTAACTGATAAGCCATGTCAGTATCAAAACCATCAAGGAATTTATATAAAGCAATATCAGGTGGAGGCCTAAGGTTCTGTGGGATTGCATTGTAAACATTGTTAAACCTTGCGCAGTAGTCTACCACAGCCTCTTGAGGGCCTCTTTTAATGGTGTCATATTCGGACAATATGTGCAATGGGTCTTTCTTCTTCTCCCATCTATTGATAAATGTATGGTATAAGGCTTCTGGGTTTGCTACGGAATTGGCTGGGAGTGCTCTAAACCAAGGCCTGACATCACCTGTCAAACTTTGGACAAAAATCCTCATTCTCACACTATCATCGTCAATCTCATAGCTCTCAAAGTAATCCTACATTTTCTTTGTATGCTGAAGGGATGTGCAGGCACTTGTTCCATCAAAATAAGTTATTTTAGTCTGGTAGTCCTGAGGCATAGCCCCGGGGTTTGCAGGCAACTGCAAAGGGGCATATCTATTAGCCATATTTACAGGGATAAGTGGAACAACAGGGATAAACGGAACAGCTGGAACAAATGGGATAATAGGAGTTGTAGTGGTAGTATGTGCAGTGAACGGAGGTGTGGACGAGGTGCTTGGAGAGGTGGATGATGAAGTATGGGTAATAGGGGATGAACGAAATAGAACTTTGACAGGGGTTGGAACACTGCTTGGCTAAACTTTCTCAGGACTAGAATCAGCTAAGTCCTCTCTTTGCTCTAGCTTCTTGAGGTTTCTTGGGATTAAATTTGGATTTTCAAAAGTAGCTAGGGGCTTTGGGTCTGGATTTGACCTTGTATAACGTGAATTATTTTTGGGAGCCAGCTTCCAACTTGATCATTGGAATTATTTCAAAAGGTCCCCAGCGGAGTCGCCATTATGTTAACGCTCAGGTTGTCCCTAGGCTCCTTAAGGGATACGGCCGAGGTAACACCAAACCAATCTTTGGACTGCGGGTCCTAGCCTACCTGCAATCAGAGAGGGCTCTCTTTTCGTAATTTAGCTTTGTTTAGGGTGATTTTAGGCTAGTTGTTGAGTACAAGGGGTTTTGTTCGTGTTTTGGTGGGAAGGAGGATGGTTTCAAATAGAGAGGCAATGCATAGTGTGATAAGTTTCAAACCATTGGGCATAGAGTTTGGGAGTAGGACTGCTGGTGTATTTTCTTGGTCACAAGAGGGATATGGAGCAGATAGCTGCTCATGAAACAATTATTCAAGCTAAAAAGGATGAAGTGGAGTTCAGAGATGTAAGGCAACTAAGAAATCATTCAGCTGGCTGACAGAGGTAAGGTGAATGAACTCTATCTAGGAACAGTCAAGATTTCCTAAATAACAATCATACATGGATGACATAGAACAAATATGAGCCATGAGGTATTCATTAATGTCTAAGTCAGAAGAAAAACATATAGAAATTGCAGAAAATGAGTATAAAGTGCTGTAAGGCAAATTGTAGACTAGTCTTTCTTTCTGCAATCTAGATAGTGACGATGATACCAACATATATAAACTGAGATAACAAAGGCAAGAGACACTTATTGGGCCATGTGGCAGCATAAGAATTCCATAATCACCCTTCAGGCATTAAAAAGAAACATAATAGATAGTCCATCATCCAAGCTCTTGAGCGATATCTGATTGTAAAAAACTCTCAATAATACAGCGCAGGTATGGAGTGTAGCAAACCAACCAACCGGATTGAAAGTTTAAGGACTGAGAGGCAATAAAGAATCTCTCATTCAACATAACAGAAGGAAGGTGAAAGAGCTCTGTCTAGGAGCAGTCAAAAAATCCCTAGATAACTGCCTTAACATGGGTGAATTGGGGGAGATATGAGCCAAAGGGAATTCATGTTCATTACCAGTTCAGATGAAAACATAAAGAAACAGCGGACCTTGAGCATAGAGTGCAGCTAAGCAAGTTCTAAGCTAGTCTTTCTATCTGCTATTTAGATGGTGATATATGTATATTATGAGCATAAATCATTGAAAACAGAGGTGAGAGGCACTTATTGAGTCATGTTGCAGCACTAGAATTCCATGATTCACCCTTCAAACATTTAGAAACACAGCACACAGTCCATTTTCCAAACTTTCAGCAGCCTTTGATTAAGGAAAAATATCTCAGATGTACAGGACGAGTCTCTCTTGGAGTGTATCCACCGATTCTTCTTTTCTCCTCTCCTTAAGACTGTCTATATGGTGGTTTATATAGGAAAATATTTACAGACTTCCCTTGAACAGGTGTCAAAGGGGAAAAATATCAAAAAATATCTCTAAGATAGATCTAAAAGAGATCTGTGTAGTAATTGTCTTGGATTCAAAGTTGTGCTGGGAGTAAATGTAATGAAATATCTAAAAGAGCTGCGTTGGGGCAGCTGGAAACTGAAGTTATGCAACTGAGGGCTGCGCATGAGAGAGTAGCCTCAAAATGGTCGAACAATGGTCCTGGAGCTGTGCGCTGGCCTCATGGCCATAACTCTGTAATAACTGCGCATTGAATCCTTTTGTCTGGATCGTTTAGGAAGTTCCGCTGTTGTTGAGTGGCATTGGAGTGCATTAATTCTGCTTTAGTGAGCTTTAAATGGGATTTTAATGTTTATTTGACTTGCTGGGGCCTTTTGATGTTCACCTGCTTTGAAAAACAAATATCTTCCACTGATACTTTCGACTGACACTCTCTGCCGCTTCACTGATATGCCTTGGCACGCATCTAGGCTCTTTCTTGACCTCCGAATGCCTTTGAACTGTTCAAACACTCATTTATGGCCACTGCTCGGCCTTCTTCCGCCTTTGGAGTCGTTATCGACCCCTTTGATAATTTCGCTGATCACAGTGTTTGCTGTATGATGCGCCTTTGCACATCTGCGATGGGTTCCTCCAAGGGATTTCGATTAGGCCTGCTGTGCTATTTTCTTCTGCTCTTGTTGGACTCCAGTAAAGTTGCAGATGGGGCCAGAAGGGGTTGGGATTTAGTACTGAAACTGCCCACCGATCATATCGATGGTGATAGTGATACGATTGGTACTCAGTGGGATATTCTGTTGGCTGGTTCTTATAGAGAAATGGTAATATATATTGCAGAGGTAGTTGGTGTCATTGTCCTTATCATGGTCAACATGAATTCCATTTATCAATAACATAATCCCCACGCACAATTGCATTGGGCATAGCTGAACGCATAGTACTCAATATGTCCTCAAACTCATGCGATAGTTCTGAGTCTTGCCAAGAGGATAGCCCCAGTTTTGAGGGATCCAAGAGATAACCTCTCAATAGCCCGTATTCGAAATACCAATCCCAAAATGTTGTTTGCTAACCATTGTTTCTTCAATGCATACCATGTGCAAAAAGAATGTTCCAGGAACAGTAGCCACAAGCTGTGATTTGGTGAACTCTACTTCGCTAGTTTTAAAATATGGAACATGGCAGTTTATTGGTGACTCATTCCACTTCCTTGGCAGAAAACGTTCAATGGCAGATAACCATGTGGCTGATAACGCAATTATCCCGAGAACAAATTAATTCGTGAGAATGGCATTGACCAAGTCTTTTGATAAGAATTTGAACAACAAAAATAGTGAAACAAGCACACCACTTTCGATCAGAGGAAAGTGCATCGCATGCTCCTTTGATTGGCATGATCCAAAGTCTTGATTAGCATCCTGATGATGCCAAACCAAAGCACTTTCTCTTAAAGTGATCCCGGCATACTCTCTCCAAATCCTGCTCAAAGCTATGAGCCCAATCATTTACACCATGTGTGCTCACATACTTGTAATATTTTTCATGCGGTAGTTGCTGCTCAGCCTCAGGAATTGTCAGGGATACATTCATGGCATAAGCAACAACTTCTATGTTCCAGGGATTGACCCTGATGGCTCCATTGGTCAAAAAATATTTATAAGAGAATCATATCCACACCATAAGAAACTTGTGAAACTCCCATAAGCATGCATACAAGAGAGCAAAGAAAAAATGCTTTGAACTTTTTGCCTTCGAGCAATGCAAGAAACATATTGCACGTGTTGCTGCTCCAAACACAAGAAATATGTGAGCTGAAGTGTTTTTATGGAGGAGTTGACCTCAAGCTGCATAAAGACCATCTCCCGGCAAATATTTAGGCTGTAATTCTAATGGACTGTAGCTCTAAATCATTCTTGAACACTGGAAGAATGACGGAAAAATTGAAATCCAAACTCCCCTATTACAGGGCTAGATCATACCCCAAACTTTTAAGTGAGGCCATATACTCGTTTCGCCGATTCTAGAGTATTGGATAGAAGCATTGCAATGGTCATTGGACCAACCCCACCAGGCACAGGAGTAATTGTGTAGACTATTCTTGAAGCCTCTTCATAGCAAACATCACCAACTAATCGGTAACCCCTTTTACTATTGGGATCCTCGACTGGATTTATGCCAACATTAATTTCCACAACACCAGGCTTCAACCAGTCACCACGAACCAAGTTTGTCACACCTGCGGTAGAAATGAAAATATCTGCTTCCCGAGTAATATCTTCAGTATTTTTGGTGTAAGAATGCACAATAGTAACAATTGCATTGTGCCTCTGCAAAAGCATAGCAGCAGGTGCTCCAACAATATTGCTACGGCCTAACACTACAGCCTTTTTTCCCACCATATCTATACCAGATCGAATTAGCAACTCTATGCATCCTTTTGGTGTACAAGGGACAAATAAAGGTTCTCTCCCTTGCAGGATTTGCAATATGCACTAATACCAATTTGCCCCTCCACTCAGGATGTTGCTTAAGCAACTATTCCAATGCTAACAGCTTCAAACTGATACCCTTGAATATATCTATGTCATCAACACCCAACAACATTTTCTTCCCCTTGAATTGTTCCTTCAGCTCCCCAATTCTCAATGCAGTGTCCGGAAGATTTAACACTGATTCAAGCTGGCCCATGTGAATGCCCACAGGTAGAATTTTTATACCAACAGAACGACCATAAAGTCCAATGTAGCCTCTCTTTGGTTTATAATCAAGACCAAGCATCCTACCTATTAAATCGCTTCCTTAGAAATGTGGCAAGCACCATGAGATGGTAGTCATGTACCTGAACGTAGTCATCATCATGGTTGATCACTTCTATGACCTTGTCTGCAAAGATCTTGTTAGCAGACACATAAGCCTGCCAAAGGGATTGATCAACGCGGCCTCCATGATCTGGTGAAAGGGGCAATGAGGGTTCTTGCTAAGTTTCAGGAAAACTTAGCAACTCCCAAGCACACTTATGGTTATTTTTCAACCAAGGGGAGGGGATAAGTATATAGGGGAGTTATATAACATAGTTTTAGTAGGGGAAGGGGAGATAGATAGGGAGTTACATAATGAAGTTAGCAGTTAATATGAATTGTGACAAGAAAGCGCTAAGTGTATAACTCTTAGGCTATAAAGGGGAAATAGGACTTGTAGCGGAAGTGTGAACATTCCTTGAGTAAAGTGGATCTTTACCAAGGCAATTGATATGGAAATGATGAGACTAAGAGATATCAAGCAGACCTTGACCTCTTTAGGGGAAGTTAGTGAGTGTTTGAGAAAAGAGGAAGAAGGGGAATTTAGACACGCCTCGCTTGCGCTCCTCCAAAAGGAAATTGCCTTATGCTTGAGATGTGAATGGATATGACACTTGAAAACATGAAATGGATCATAAGCCATGATTCTGCAACCGCAAAGCTACCTACCTGGCCTACTCACCTAACAGTTTTTCTTCTTTTGGTTTGGGTGCACTTGAACTATGATACCTTGCCTTTCAACTTTTCTTTCAGTTATCCTCCTATCTAAATCGATCCTTGTCTCTTCCGGGGCTTAGATTAAGCTGATGAGCGTGCTTATTTCTCTACCTATTTACCAATCTGCCAAGATTAAGCTTGTTTGGATAGATATTCATCTCTATATTCTAAAACAAGTAATTGAAACCTAGGGAAGCCAAGATTAAACTGTTTGGCCTTCCCTTAATTGAACAACTCTTCAAAATTGGAATAACTCATCAAAATGGAAACTCTGTGGAAATATGGAACCTTTGCAGTAATAAAAAGATGACATATTTGGCATGTAAATAGTCAATCATGAAATATGAACACCTATTGCAATAGGAGGCTAACAGACCTCACAATCCTTTACTATCTTTCCTAAAATGACAAAACTCATACCATCAATATTACTTGAGGTTTCGAACATAGTGGACTGGTGTTTGACTTGGCGATTGTTCATCGCTGGATGGATGCAATGAGCCTTCCCCATATCCCCCACCGTAGTTGATTTCTTAGTTGAGTTGGTATTTCCTGTCTTTTGAGGGAAATCACTCTCGTAGTGAGGACCTCCCCAAGTCCAACACCCTCTTAGGAGCTTGGCTCCTACTACCAACTGAACTGGGAGTGCTAGTGGGTGAGACGAGGGACACTATCCCACCCCTACCATACAGTACCATCCAATTGTACAACCCCATAACTCATATGTGAGTCATTGTCCAGACAACTAATCTGTGCCTGCAACCACTAACTTATCATAAGAATATAAATAAACATATATATAAGGTTTCAAAATTGACTTATAATTTCAAAGATAAAATAATATAAATTTTCATCAAACCAGGTGTTGTCAACTTGTCATATGCGAGTGCCTCTGGTGGTTTCCTGCCATACTCAATAATCATCAGTAACAAGGTTTCGCAGTGTTAGTCATTGTCATAATAGCATCATCACCATCACCTAGTCATTCACATCATTTTTCATTGTGAATCAGAACTAATGCAAGTAGGTAACATAAAGGACACATCCATCATGGCTATCATCATGATAACATCAATGGAAACATACATATCCATCAAATCTATCAACATCATGATATCAATAGAGAGCATACATATCTTTTAATGATATCATCATCATAAATTCAATAGAGACCAAATATAACCATTTATACCACAATCATCATAATATAAATAGAGAACATGCATAACCATTAATGCTACAATCATCATAATACCAATAGAGAACATACATAACCATTAATGCTATCTTCATCATAATATCAATGGAGAACATACATAAACATCACAAAAATCTCAACCACTAATAACAGAGTCATGTGACCGGATCCTCAACGTGGGGTCCTCAAAGAATAATGTGTGGGCCTTAGGGCTAAATAAATAATAATTATTGAGTTCCCAATGTTATTTTCTTGTGGTTGTATTTTAGTATTTAAAAAAAAATAAAAATAAAAATTATAGGGTTGGTCACTACAACATCAAGCTCAATTTCTATCTCTATTTCAATGTGAACTTCTATTTTCGTTTCAATTTCTAATATGTTGATGTTAATTTTAGATGCATTGGTTTTAATGTACATGTAATTTTTTAACACATTGATTTTAGTTTAAATCTCAATTCTATTTCAATTATATTCAATTTCTAATATAAACTTATATTTCAATTCCAATGTCTAACATGTTGATTTCGATGTACATGTCAATTTTAAATGCGTTGTTTTTAATATACAATGTCAATTTCTTATACATTGACTTTAGTGGACATCTCAATTTCTCATTCTATTTCAGTTTTTTTTTTAAATTCAAACACATTGATTTTAGTGTACATATCAATTTATAAGACATTGCCTCCATGTACACATCAATTTATATTTATATTCTATTCAATGCCAATTTTTATTTTTATTTCTATATCCATTCACACATTTGGAATTGAAATACATAGATCTAGACATACTGTTGGCTTAGGGGGTCCTGAATCAGTTCAAATTTAGTTGCACCAACCAACAAATCCCTATACTACTGGCCCTTTTGGGAAAAACCCGTGTATCGTAGACTGCAGTCTCAACTAATGTAGTATGGGGGGGATGCAAGAACCAAGTTTCTGCATCTGGAGACGAGTGTGATGTCTTTTAGTGCCTCAGATTTGCCTTCGTGTAGATCGATAAGCCCTTAGGGCTCGATACTGCAACTCTATTCAAACAGTTTCCAAACCTTCGCGAAGTTCTACGAATGGCTTTTGCAGATCTTTATCAGTTGATTTATTGACTTATGTGCATCAGAGAATAATTCAAGATTAGGGCTCGCGTAGATAAGCTTGTGCTATTAATAAACATTAGATAATTCATCAGAGTCTTCATGAAAATACATAAACATGCTTGCGTACATTATCTAACAGTTATCCAATAGAATCACACACCATTGGATCAATATTTCGTAAACACATTATTCATCCTCAACATGTATCATAACACAATTAAACAGAAATAAATAGATATACATAGTATTTCTTCAGCGATCTTCTTTATTGATCTTCATTTCAACTTTACAAACTCAAAACTACCTTACGCACTCAGCTGCAGGGGTCCACGCACTTAGCTACAGACTCTATCTAGGCCTTTGCACACTCAATTGTAGAGCCTTTCTCTCTTATCGGACCCACTTCTCTACACTATCACTTTCTTCTCACTGACCCACTACATCCACATAGACATAGACATGCCTTAGACTCTCTGAGCCACATAGTTATAGCCTTTTACATACAATCCCATGGTCCCTCAAAACTGACTCAACTTTTACATAAAGAAGGGGCTAAAACCCTTCTGACTCTTAGCCATCTACACACTTCACATCCAAAAATCACGGAGACTTTACATTACTTACAAAAAAATACATCAAAACTTGGGTTATTTTAACCCCAAAACTAACCCAGGGGACCCCATCCCAACAAGCCCCCAACACAAAGATTGTAACTCTCCCTCGAGTCACTCAGCTAGTATTGCGATCTTGCTGCAAAAATCCCCTAGCTCCACATGAACTACTGCAACCTCGACAACACTCTACGTGGTTGCCTACTTGACCGCTTCGACTAATTTTTCTATAGATAGTCCCTTTGTGGCCAGCCTCATTATCTATTACATCTGCTGCAAGCCCTTTAGCTTATCCTGAATGGTTGTCTTGATCTGTTAAGCTTCTTCCAACCATGGTTGCATCCTAGCCTTTAGCAAGGCCTCCTTTTGTGCTACCTCTACTTGCGCTAGGTGTTGCTTCCCCTCTTGTAATTCTGCAAGGCGTTGCGCTAGTGCAATGGAGCACGTCGTTGCCCTAACTTTGTCATATTATTGCTGTAGCTCTTTGATCTCGATATTCAGTGTCTACAGGTTTGGATCCTCCTGCAAATTTGTTACCAACTCCATGGCCTATTCGAATAATGCTGTGTAGTTTGCAACTGTGGCATCCAAAGTGGCCAGTCCTTCCTTGATTGCGGCTCCGTGCTACCCCGGACCTCTGGCGAATTTGTAGGCTACAAATTCAATTATGGCTCGGTGATATTCAAGTTGAATTCAAATTGAACTTGGTTAACCTCAACTTTGGCTTCGAGCACACCATCGACTAATTTTCTAAAATTCGCTTCTGGTTGTGCATCCTTGGGAATATGAAGCTCAAGCACTATTTTGCATGCCTCCGCAACTACTGACTCCAGTCGTGAACTGTGCACCTAGAGAGTTTCCTTCTCCTACAAAACCTGTATCTTTTCAGCGAACAACTGTTGATTATTAACTTCGATTTTGCTGACAACACCGATCTCGTTGTTCCCTGATGTGAAGCTCTTCCACGACTCCCTATAATAATGCATGCAATGATTCTAGTTGCATCGCGGCAAGGTTCAGGCTCGTATTTGGGACATTGTCAAGGAGGGCACATTGTTCCACGATGTCGGCGCAGACTGAACCTGTAGGCAAGGGGAAGACTCGCACATCCGATGGCCATGAAATCATCTTTGCACCTGTAATTTGACCTCGTGCCGAACTGCCTGTTGCACTGCTCACTTTCTCGACATCTTCTTAGATCTTGGTTGCTTAGAGCTGCAACTATCAGAGATCCTTCTAAACTCCACCCAATGTTTACATGTACTGTTATTCCAGCTGCTGCAACACTTCTTGTGGCCTCCCTGACTTTATCATTGATCTCATCTAGATCGCTTTCGGTGAGCACCATGGGATCCACCTGTGTTTTTTGAGCTTTCTGCTTCTTCTGTGACCCACCTTGCTGCTCCATTCACACCTTTCCAGAATGAAGGGGGTGTGCTTCCCTTCCTCGCCTCCTCGCCTCCACCGCCTTGTCTTATTTCTGGCGAAGGTGACTTGTCACATTTATGGGTTTCACACTGCCCCTGTTCTGCCTTCTCCTTGGCAGAGTGTTCCTTCTCAACCTGAGCCTTCTCTACAAAATCCTTCTTTTTCTATGCAACCAAGTTCTACGCAGCTTGCTTAGCTGCCTCCTTCCTTTTCTTCAGGGCAGCACTCTCCGCACCAGTGCTTGGCCCAACAGCTAAATTCAAAGGGCGCACCACTTGGCTGGCCATCGCTCTACTACCTCCTGCACATTGGTCTCTATCACCAAATATGGCAAATCATGCCACTTCTGTATTGGATCCTTCCGCGCCTGGATACACACCCTGTGAAATTCAACCTTGACAGCTGCGTAGGCTGACAACTACATGTACAAGGTTGGTGACAACCTTGGACGCTGGTTAATGGCCATGCGGAGGCTTGATTCCATCAAGACCCAAAAGATCTTTGTCTCTGTGATCCACGCGGGGTCCTTTGTAGCCCAAAAGGAGGCAAATTGCGTTGCCTCTGGTAATCCTTCTTCTAGCAAGGGAAACTAACTATCCTCTGACAATTCCCATGTAACCAACACAATAGATAACAGTAACCAAGCGTAATGAAATGGCTTGGTTTCATCGTGGGCCTTGCTTAGTTTGCCAGAAACTCTTGACAGAGATACCTGGACCAGTTGAATTGCATGCCCTTCGCGCATTGTGTAACTAGGGATACTATGGGCGTCGCAACTTCATCCGCGCTACACTTCCTCATCACCTTTCCTGCCAATACCTGTGCGGCCAATTGAACTACGGGGTCTGAGATAGATAAGATTGAGTACCCGCGTGACTTCTTTACAAGTTCATAATCCTTCTTCATTCGATCTGCAAGCTCTTTCTCCCCCGTCTTTCCGCCAAACTCCTTGGCTGGGTTCAGACCTTCATATGGCTGGTGTGTAATCCTATGAACGAGCATATCCGTGATGGGCATAAGCCCTCCTAGCTATAGGCACCCATCATGCACCAAAGTAAGCAGCGGGCAGATGCAAATTATGTTAATAGGGGTGCGGTGGTAATGTGGCACCCATTCCTCTGTTTCCAGTGCTGTCATACCCGTTTCTTCATAGTAAACTCTCTTTATGTACTTCTCTGTCGTTAAGTGTGGGAACTTAGCATGATCCGCGAGGTCCCAATCCTCCATCTTCAATAGTGGGACTCGCACGAGCTGCAAACCTTCAAAAGGCACCTACTCAGGTAGTAGGGGCGTGGAGATGGTGAATTTCTCCAAGTCTGGATCTTTAGTAATCTTCACCTTTCCCTTTCTTGGAGGGATATACCTAGGTAGCTTCGCGATAGGTTTTGCGCCCTCAATGTCAATATCCTCCATTCCCTGGCCTTCTTCCGCCTCCAAGTGTACAACCTTCTACTTATCCTTTGCTGGATACTTATCTTTCTTCTGGGATGGTGTCGTTGTATGCTTCCTTGGGGAAGCGCATATCTATACCAACTTTTTTTTCTTCTCCTTTGTTGCAGGTTACTTTTATTTCATCATGGATTGTTTTGGCCTTGGTGACCTCGATGCCATAGGCACTGCAGGCATAGCTTCAGCGCTAGACACTTCAGGTCCTAGGGCGTCAAATACGCCTGCTTCTGAACTCAAGGCTTCGGCGGGGTTGGTGGCAGTCATCATTTCCATAAACAATTCATAGGCTTCCAGAGAAACGTCTGTGTGGGTGAAGAATTCCTCCCAAAACGCTCGGCTCATGAGTAACAGACAAAAAATTTCAGCAAAACTTTAAGGGTGCCAAGTGTTCTCTATTGGACTGGCACGCATAATTTATAGGGGTGTTTGAATTCAAATATGAACGTTCCCCCCAAATTTTGACAATCAATGTTGTTTTGGCAACATATCTTCAAATATTTTGGCCTTAAATGCGGCCAGCTCGCTCCTCTTAACCATCTTTTGGTTTTCAAATCTTGAACAGTGACTCCATCAGTCACTTTTCTGTTGTGCTGCCCGACACTTCCCTCCATAACGCAGCTTCGTGGGCGCAACTTCATCAGTTGTATCTTCATCATTTTCTACAAAGCCTACCTACTGCGTAGTCCTCTGACCTTGGCAGTGTAGTTTATAGTCCCACGCTCCCTTGCAACTGGGTGGAGAACTAAGACTATCCTGCCGCCATATAGTCATTGCGCAAGATCCCCTGTATACAGATTCAATCATCTCCCATTCACACTGCCCAAAAAAGGTTCTCCATTCTGCTTCGTGAGCTGAAATGCACCTCCATCTATAATTTCCTTGATAATATATGGCCCCAGCCACTGCATCTGGAATTTTCCCGAAAACTTAGTGATGGTCTGCCTGTTCTTTGACACACATCGCATGCTTTATAATATGCTTTGGAATCCTTATGCAGCATTGGCCGCATTAGAACTGCGTACAAAATCTTCTACGTAGCCGCATTTCCTTTATAATGTCCTCCTACAGCTCCTCCATAAGCCTCAATGAGAATTCTATTTCTCTCAAAATCTGGTACATATCTTCACAATATATCATTTGCACCCATGTTATACAGATGTCTCGTAATCACTGAAAAGTCTGTCGCGCACACTACTAGCTCCTTCTTTTGCTGACTTGTATACCCTTGCAGTGCCATCCTCGTAGTAAAAATGTGAATGATATCTACAAAATGATTATCCGCTACGCGCATGACGAAGAGCTATGCGTTTGACAACCCTTCCTCCAAATTATTAGGCTCCTCTCATGTTTCGATCCGCGACAGATGGTTAGGCCCTGCATTTAACCTTCTTGGTTTCACAATTACTTCAAAGTCATACTCCTGTAATAGCATCAACCATCGTCAGATCTCCCCCCTTAACACAATCTTATTGACCAGGTATTTCAAGGCGGAATGATTTGTGTACATCTTGAAATTCCTTCCTAACCGATAGTGCCTAAATTTCTGCAACGTGTACACCATGGCCAATCCTTCGTGCTCAGTCATTGATTAATTATTCTCAGCCTTCGATAATTCCCTACTCGTGAAGGCTATAGGGTCATCCATCTCTCCTTCAACGACTTGGGTTAACACTGCACCCAATGCAATACAAGAGGCATCCACATGTACGTGAAATTCGTTCTTCCAATCAGGGGATACTAAGATTGGTGCGGTGACCATCTTTTCTTTCAAAACATCTAAGCTACGCTAACACTATTCATCCCAAAAGAATGTTGTGTCATTCTTCAGTAGTTTCTCCATAGGCGCAGTAATCTGAGCATATGATTTGATGAATTTCCTATAATATTCTGTATGTCCCAATGTTTCTCTCAACCATTTTACATTCCTCAGGGCTTCCAGATTCACTATCACCACGATCTTTGCAGGATCTACCATCAGCCTTTGCTTCCACACCACGTGACCCAACAAAATTCCATAGGGAACACAGAAGATTCATTTCTTCAAATTCAACGGGGATTGGTATTTGCGACACATATCCAACATCAGGCGCAGACTTGCTACATGGCGCTTTTCTAGCCCGAACACTGTCCAATCATCAACTATACTTCCAGGAAATTACGAATGACCTCATTGAATGATGTGATGACTACGCGAGAAAATATTGCAAGCGCATTCTTGAGTCCAAACAACATTACAGTGTATTGAAAACATGCCCATTCCATCGCGAAGATTGTTTTGCTTCTGTCCTCAGGCACGATCTTAATCTGATGATACCTTGAAAACCCATCAGTGAATGAGTAGGCCTCTTGCGCTCCAACGTTGTCTATTACTTCATCGGTAAATGACATTGGGAAAGGATCATGGATGCAGACATCATTAAGCTTCCTCAGATCTACGAAAATCCTTATCTCGCCATTCTGCTTCTTCTCCAGAACCACCATCAGGCTTACCCAATCAGATTCTTCAATGGTTTTATGATGTCTACTTCCAGCATCTTATCCAACTCTAAGAGAACCTTTTCCTTGTATTTAGGATTAAGGCGATACAAATTATATTTAACAGGCTTCTTGTCTGGTTTCAGAGTGATTTTCATAACGCCCAAATCACCAACTATGCCCTTCAAATCCGAAAACTTGGTAGGAAAAAGATCCTGATATTCACGGAGTAACTCAACAACTTTATCCACAATAGTGTCGTCCCAGTAATTTCCAATTTTTGCAAACTTCAGTTCTGCTTCAGTTACAATGTTTACTTGCTTTGTTCTCAACGACGTGGTGATGTCTGGGTTTTCTATTTGTAGGCCCTCGACTTTGCGATGCCCATCCCAACAAGCCCCCAACACAAAGATTGTAACTCTCCCTCGAGTCACTCGGCTAGTATTGCGATCTTGCTGCAAAAATGCCCTAGCTCCACATGAACTACTGCAACCTCAGCAACACTCTACGTGGTTGCCTACTTGAACTCTTCGACTAATTTTTCTATAGCTAGTCCCTTTGTGGCCAGCCTCATTATCTTGCATCTGCTGCAAGCCCTTTAGCTTATCCTGAATGGTTGTCGTGATCTGTTAAGCTTCTTCCAACCATGGCTGCATCCTAGCCTTTAGCAAGGCCTCCTTTTGTGCTGCCTCTACCTGCGCTAGGCATTGCTTCCCCTCTTGTAATTCTGCAAGGCGCTGCACTAGTGAAATGGAGCACGTTGTTGCCCTAACTTTGTCATATTGCTACTGTAGCTCTTTGATCTTGATATTTAGTGTCTGCAAGTTTGAATCCTCTTGCAAATTTGTTACCAACTCCATGGCCTATTCGAATACTGCTGTGTAGTCTACAACTATGGCATCCAAAGTGGCCAGTCCTTCCTTAATTGCGGCTCCGTGCTGCCCCGGACCTCTGGCGAAGTTGTAGGCTACAAATTCAATTGTGGCTCGGTGATCTTCAAGTTGAATTCAAATTGAACTTGGTTAACCTCAACTTTGGCTTCGAGCACACCATCGACTAATTTTCTAAAATTTGCTTCTGGTTGTGCATCCTTGGGAATATGAAGCTCAAGCACTATTCTACATGCCTCTGCAACTGCTGACTCCAGTCGTGAACTGTGCACCTAGAGAGTTTCCTTCTCCTACAAAACCTGTGTCTTTTCAGCGAACAACTGCTGATTATTAACTTTGATTTTGCTGACAACACTGATCTCGTTGTTCCCTGATGTGAAGCTCTTCCACGACTCCCTATAATAATGCATGCAATGATTCTAGTTGCATCACGGCAAGGTTCAGGCTCGTATTTGGGACATTGTCAAGGAGGGCAAATTGTTCCTCGATGTCGGCGCAGACTGAACCTGCAAGCAAGGGGAAGACTCGCACATCCGATGGCCACGAAATCATCTTTGCACCTATAATTTGACCTCGTGCCGAACTGCCTATTGCACCGCTCACTTTCCCGACATCTTCTTAGATCTTGGTTGCTTAGAGCTGCAACTATCAGAGATCCTTCTGAACTGCACCCAATGTTTACATGTACTGTTATTCCAGCTGCTGCAACACTTCTTGCGGCCTCCCTGACTTTATCATTGATCTCATCTAGATCGCTTTCGGTGAGCACCATGGGATCAACTTGTGTTTTCTGAGCTTTCTGCTTCTTCTGCGACCCACCTTGCTGCTCCATTCACACCTTTTCACAATGAAGGGGGTGCGCTGCCCTTCCTCGCCTCCTCGCCTCCATCGCGTTGTCTTGTTTTTGGCGAAGGTGACTTGTCACATTTATGGGTTTCACGCTGCCCCTGTTTTTCCTTCTCCTTGGCAGAGTGTTCCTTCTCAACCTGAGCCTTCTCTACAAAATCCTTCTTTTTCTATGCAACCAAGTTCTACGCAGCCTGCTTAGCTGCCTCCTTCCTTTCTTCACGGCAGAACTCTTCGCACCAGTGCTTGGCCCAACAGCTAAATTCAAAGGGCGCACCACTTAGCTAGCCATCTCTCTATTACCTCCTGCACATTGGTCTCTATCACCAAATATGGCAAATCATGCCACTTCTGTATTGGATCCTTCCACGCCTAGATACACACCCTGTGAAAGTCAACCTTGACGGCTGCGTAGGCTGACAACTATGTGTACAAGGTTGGTGACAAACTTGGACGCTGGTTAATGGCCATGCGGAGGCTTGATTCCATCAAGACCCAAAAGATATTTGTCTCTGTGATCACGCGAGGTCCTTTGTAGCCCAAAAGGAGGCAAATTGCGCTGCCTCTGGTAATGATTCTTCTAGCGAGGGAAACTAGCTATCCTCTGACAGTTCCCATGTAACCAACACAATAGATAACAGTAACCAAGCGTAATGAAATGGCTTGGTTTCATCCTGGGCCTTGCGGTAGTTTGCTAGAAACTCTTGACAGAGACACCTGGACCAAGTGAATTGCACACCCTTCACGCACTGTGAAACTAGGGATACTATGGGCGTCGGAACTTCATCCGCGCTACACTTCCTCATCACCTTTCCTACCAATATCTGTGCGGCCAATTGAACTGTGGGGTCTGAGATAGACAAGATTGAGTACTCGCGTGACTTCTTTACAAGTTCATAATCCTTCTTCATTCGATCTGCAAGCTCTTTCTCCCCCGTCTTTCCGCCAAACTCCTTTGCTGGGTTCAAACCTTCATATGGCAGGTGCATAATCCTATGAATGAGCATATCCGTGATGGGCATAAGCCCTCCTAGCTATAGGCACCCATCATGCACCAAAGTAAGAAGCTGGCAGATGCAAATTGTGTTAATAGGGTTGCGGTGGTAATGTGGCACCCATTCCTCTGTTTCCAGTGCTGTCATACCCGTTTCTTCATAGTAAACTCTCTTTATGAACTTGTTCGTCGCTAAGTGTGGGAACTTAGCGTGATCCACGAGGTCCCAATCCTCCATCTTCAATAGTGGGACTCGCACGAGCTGTAGACCTTCAAAAGGCACCTACTCAGGTAGTAGGGGTGTGGAGATGGTGAATTTCTCCAAGTTTGGGTCTTTAGTAATCTTCACCTTTCCCTTTCTCAGAGGGATCTACCTAGGTAGCTTCATGATAGGTTTTGCGCCCTCAACGTCAATATCCTCCATTCCCTGGCCTTCTTCCGCCTCCAAGTCTACAACCTTCTACTTATCCTCTGCTGGATACTTATCTTCCTTCTCGGATGGTGTCGTTGTATGCTTCCTTGTGGAAGCACATATCTATACTGACCTTTTTTGCTTCTCCTTTGTTGCAGGTTGCTTTTATTTCGTCATGGATTGTTTTGGCCTTGGTGACCTCGATGCCATAGGCACTGCAGGCATAGCTTCAACGCTAAACACTTCAGGTCCTACGACGTCAAATACGCCTGCTTCTGAACTCAAGGCTTCGGCGGGGTTAGTGGCAGTTGTTAGCCTCCTGCTGCAGCAGGTTACTCATACTTCATGATTGACATTTTACAGGCCAAATATGTTATACTTTTCATGCTGCAATGCTCCATATTTGCTAAACAGTCACCAAGCAAAGAAGGTTACTCAGAATTCATCTAACTGCTTTCCAAATTCTGAAAAGTCATTCTAGTTTTGTAGAATTTTCAGCTAAAGGGAGGTCCAAACAGCTTAATCTTGGTCTCCCTAGGTTTCAATTTCTTGTTTTAGAATATAGAGAATGAAAATCTGTCCAAACAGCTTAATCTTGGCAGATTCTTAGATAGGTAGAGAATCAAAGGAGCCCAACTGCTTAATCTAGGCCCTTGGAAGAAAAAAGGGTAGTTTGCAGATAGGAAGGCATTAAAAGAAAAAAATGAAATGATGGGTCTGCAAGTCTAAGTGCACCCAAACCAAAAGAAGAAAAAATTTTAGGTAAGTAGGCTGGGTAGGTAGTTTTGAGGTTGCAGAATCTTGATTTCTGATCAATTCTATGTTTTCAAGGTGTCATCTCTACTCAGGGCACAATCACCAGGCGGTTTTATGTGAAAGAGCTAAAAACAGGCATAACTAACTTCCCTTTCTCCCTCTCCTCCAAATCATTAACTAATTTCCCCAAAAATAGGTCAAGATCTGCTTGATATCTCTTAGTTTTATCATTTTTCATGTCATTAGCTTGGGTGAAGATCTGCTTCACTCAAAGAGGATCCATACTTTCTCTATAAATTTCTATCTCCCCTTTGAAGCCTAAGATCTCTGAAGCTTAGCGATTTCTTGTCATCTCCATGTTAAACTACTGACACTATTATTTAACTCCATATATTTTCCCTATCCCCATACTAAAACTATGTAGATAATCCCCTTATGTAAATATCCCCTCCCCTTGGTTGAAATATAACCATAAATACTTCACTGGGAATTACCAAGTCACCTGGACTTTAGTAAGAACCCTCCCTCTGCGAAAATTCCCACTCCCAAGTGTTTGGATCCCTTCCAAACACTAAGGAAACCCTTTCCAAATGCTAATACCCCCCTCGCGCATTCTTCTGTGAAAACTATTAATGTTTGTTTGATAAGTTTCCACCGCGCAAAACACAGTTTTCCCATTTTCTAAAGTTTAAAACCCATAGCGCCGTGAGAAATTAAGCCTTTAACGCGCGCGCGCCTTTACTAAACCCCGCGCATCTCCCTTTTCTGTCCACCATCCGATCGCCTCCCCTAGATCCGATGGTCCTTGTTCACATCGCGCGCCCGATTGTGGTGGTAGGTTACCACCCGACGTCCGACGGTTTTTCCGTCGTACACCGGGACAGGTGGCGGCCTCCCATTGCATCGGGCCGCCCCTGACAGAAACCACCTCCGTACCAAAGGCGGTCCGATGCACAGGGAAAACCGCCCTCCCCTCACGTAACAGGAGCGCCACCTCACCCTGCCATGTCGCCTCCACGTCACCTCACCCAGCCTGAGCCCGACCCACATCACCCTACCACGTATCCCTGCCACGTCACCCCACCGTACTGCCACGTCACCTTGATGACGTCAGCATGCTAACATCACACCCGTACCAAAGGACCCCACTACTGACGTCATCCGCCGTACTGCTGACGTCATGCTGACGTCAGCAGCCAAAAAATCGAAAATTCGCGCAAGAGAAAAAGTCGAGCTTCAGAGCTCCAGAATGAGAAACGGAGGCAGTTTTCAATGCGCGATTAGCGCGAAATGCTAAGCGCGCATCCCTATGGGAAATAGTCCATATTGGGGAATCTTTTGATTCCTTGGCCCGTTTTGTACCGAAAAAGCCCGAAATTGCCCGATTTTGCCAAATTAAACCGATTGGAAGACAGGAAGAGACCAGAGACAGAGATTAAAGAGTATCAGATCAAATTTGTAGAGAGAAAGCATGTCAAAGAGTATCAGAAAGCGGCAGAGACCATCAATGTAGCGGCAAAGAGTATCAATGAAGATCTTAACAGCGGCCCAAAGCAAGTGAAAATTAAATACCTTCCAACAAAGTCAAAGAAAAGGGCGAGGCCACTCAAAACTCTCAAATCACGGTTATTGCATATTTAACTCACACCAGAACAGAACTGCAAATCCCAAAGCATAGTTATTCCAGAAGTACTGCATCGAGCCTCCAAGGGCCACATTGCACTCTTTTTGATCCAGCTACCTCTGACACAGTTCAATAGATATTTACCTGCATTTAATTTTGGCACAATTTTAGGTTTAGAAAGCTCTTTTTGCAGACCTGTTTTAGGTCGATTGTAATAAATAGTTTAAGATATTTGCACTATAAAAGCAGCCCTCAATACTGTATTAAGGGTGGGTTGGTTGGTCAACAAGCTATCTTTAGCTGATTTTTCTCCAGGAGAGACTCACACTGTAATACCTGATAGTTTCTATAATCAAAGACTGCTTATGAGCTATGGAGAATGGATTGTTCACTGTGCTTACCGGTTGAAGAGTGATTATGGAATTCTCGTGCTGTTGCATAACTCAATAAGTGCTTCTTACCTCTGTTTTCCATTCATAAGTTACCATCTAAACAACAGAAAAGAGGATTAGCTTAGAATTTGTTTAAATACACTCTATGCTCAATTTCTGTTGTTTCTTTATATTTTCCTCTGTTCAGGCATAAATATGAATTCCACATGGCTCATGTTTGCCCTAACCTTAGACATTTATCCAGGGATTCTTCATTGCCCCTAGATAGAGATCATCCTTCCCTCTACTAAGCTGAGTGAGAGATTCTTAAGTGCCTCTCATTCCTTGCATATCAATCATCCTTTAGTTTGAAAGTTGTGTTATATGCAGCTATCCCACTCCATATTCATCTTATGACAAAGAAAACGCACTGGAAATCCTAACCCATGACTCCATGCCCAATGGTTTGCAACTTATCACTTTATGAATTGGATCTCTGCCTGAAAGCATTTTCCTTCCATCCAAACACAAACAAAAAAACCCTGAGCCAAAAAGCTAGCCTAAAATCATCAACAAAGTTGAATCATTAAGAGAGAGCCCTCTCTGATTGCAGGTGGGCTAGATCCTGCAATCCAAAGATTGGTTTGTGGCTACCTCGGCCGTATCCCTACAGGAGCCTAGGGACAACCTGAGTGATAACATAATGGCGACTCCACTGGGGAACTCCTCAGATAATCTCACTAAACCAGTCTGCAGCCCCACAAAGGAAGAAACCGACCGTTGAAAGCTTCGGTCGACCTGTGTTTTTTAGAAAAAGTTCCCAAAAAATAGAGTAGAAGCTGGCTCCTAAGAAGCAAACGCGTAATACACGATCAAATCCTGATCCAAATCGCCCAGCTATTTTTGAAAATCTGAATTTAATTCCTAAGATCATTAGAAAACAAAAGCAAAAAGAAGACCCAACTGCTGCGAGTCCTGAAACAGTTCAGCCAAGCAGTGTTCCAACCCCTGTTAAAGTTTTATTCCGGTCAACCCCAAGTTCCCTTGGTTCTTCACCCCCTTCTCTAAGCAGCTCTTCTACACCTCCATCCTATACTCCTATTACCACTACTACTCCTTCTACCCCGATTGTTCCTGTTATCCCAGCTGCCCTAGTTTTTCCGCTTATCCCCATCATCATGGCTAATAGATATGCGCCCTTACAGTTGTCTGCTAATCCCGGGGCTATGCCTCAGGACTACCAGACAAAAATCACTTATTTTGATGGTACGAACTCCTGCACTGCCCTACAACATACGAAGAAAATGCAGGATTATTTCGAGAGTTATGAAATTGATGATGATAGTGTAAGAATGAAGATTTTTGTCCAAAGTTTGACCGGTGATGTCAGAACCTGGTTTAGGGCACTTACACCCAATTCCATACTAAACCCTGAAGCCTTATACCAGGCATTTATTAACAGATGGGAGAAAAAGAAAGATCCCCTACACATACTATCTGAGTATGATACTATCAAAAGAGGACCTCAGGAAACAATTTTGGATTATTGTGTAAGGTTTAATAATGTTTACAATGCAATACCACAAAATTTAAGACCTCCACCTCATCTCGCCTTGTACAAATTCCCTGATGGCTTTGATGCTGAGATGACATATCAGTTAAGGGAAAGAGCCCCTCAAAGCCTTGCAGAAATGCAAGATGTTGCTGTTAGTGTGGAAGCAAATCTAATTGCTAAAAGAAACAGAGCTAGAACTGAGAGAAGAACATGCTTCAAAGAAGAAACCCTCAGCCTTCGATCGAGCTGGATGCTATCATCAGTGGCTCCACAGCTGGGAGACAGAGTAGACAATGTTGGAGGAAGAATTCATGAAGGTTCACAACCCAATGCCATAGGAACCCAAACTTCAGAAACTCAAACACAAACGCTGGAAGGGCCAGTCCCGACCATGATATTAGGCCTCCTTTTCAAGAAAACTATGCGGAGGCATCTACATCCACTGAGCCCACAGATGGGACTCATATGAACTTGATATATTCAGAAAATGAACAACAAATCTTTCTTACGGAAGAAGACCGACCATACCCTGATGCAAAACAATTTCACACCAAGTCGGGAGAGTCTTTCGATTTTAAACAAGGCTATGATACTGCTGTGTACGAGGTACAAAAACAATACAAATTAAGAATGAGAACCATTGATGTTCCCCCATCTAGCAGAACAAAAGATAGCAAACAGCTCAACAAAATTAAAGGAAATATCACCATAAATCAACCAGCTAACAGCTCTGTCCCAAGCCCGCATCAGGTGACTGTGGAGGATGTAACAGATACACACTGTCCTATTGATCGGCCTCTACCTCCCTCCTCCCCAAAAGAAGATCTGAATAGCACTCCTAAAAATCTTCCCAAAACAGAAATACCACAAACTGTCATACATCATGACATTGACATTCCAAAGGAAAACATAGAGAGTATGCCTGAAAAAGAGAAATTCGCCACTATCAACGTCAAGAAATCATTCGAAAAACCATTCAGTTTAGAAGCAAAGATTGGAAAACTCAAGATATCCATTCCCCTCTCAGAACTTGCCAAACATGATGCATATATGCAACAAATTCAAAGGTCACTTCAACTACCAGAGGTAAGGGATGATGTGAACATTTTAGACGATACCCCGGAGCTACTGTTTGGTCCAGAAGTTAACAGAAAATCAACATATGGACATGTTCCACCTTTTTATGTCAGTCT
>APFE031533916.1:1899-14457 GCA_000404065.3 Pinus taeda | reverse complement strand
ATATATATATATATAAATTTAAAATGAATTATAGGATAAAATAGTAATAAATCAACATCAATTAACATAAAATATGCTATCACAAACTTGGAAACTGCAAGGGTAAAATACAAGCTTGAGGTGTGACATGAAGTTATGAGTTTCGATCTATGGACTTGGTCATTAGCTATGAGGTTCGACGAGGTTCACCAAAATTTGAACCTCAAGGTTAAAGTTCGACGAACCTTGTGACATAGGTCCTAGTACCAGGTGACCGTACCATGCAGTGCACTCAATATGTGCTTGCGTTGACAATAGTTATGGGGAACTACTCTATGACGAACCATTTCTTTGTGTTCGATGTGCCAGACAACAACATGGTGATGGGTGTCCAGTGGTTGTACTCCCTTGGGTGAGTCACTACTGATTGGAATAAACGTGAGATGGAGTTCACCGAGTGGGATGGAAAATCGGTGGTCCTTAGAGGCATGCATTCATATCGACCCCAGACAGTCTCAACACATATGATAGAGGTAGATCTGGAACATGGGGACATAGCATGGGTAGTGGACCTGAGGGTTTCAGAGGTTGGAGGGCAGGTCCAGCCACCACCTCCAGACATACAAGCCTTGTTGGATAGGTACGCAGTGGTGTTTGGGGATATTCCACTAGGGTAGTCGCCAGATAGGGGATTCGAGCACACCATTGAGCTAGAACCGGGTGTGCAAGTGGTGATCACTACCCATTATAGGCATGCTAAGGCCTATAAGGAGGGGATTGAGAGGGCCATCAAAGAGTTGTTTGCATTGGGCCATATCAGGCCAAGTTCTAGTCCTTTTGCTTCTTCAGTAGATTTCGTGAAGAAGAAGAATGGAACCTTGTGCATGTACATTGACTATCGGGACCTCAATAGGAAGACACGGAAGAACTGGTACCCCATCCCCTGCATCAATGAGTTTATGGATGAGCTTAGAGGATACAGGTACTTCTCTAAGATAGATCTACGTTTAGGGTACTACCAGATCAGGGTGAGGGATTAGGACATCCCTAAGACAACTTTTTGGTACAATTATGGGCACTTCGAGTTCCTGGTCATGCCGTTTGGGTTGACCACTGCCCCGGCTACTTTTCAGTCATGTATGAACCATGTGTCCTGGAGGAAATTGAGGATATTTGTGTTGGTTTTCTTCGATGATATCTTGATTTACAATAGGACTTGGGAGGAGCATCTCCAACACTTGGAGGAGGTGCTACGTATTTTGGAGGAGCAACAGTTTTATGCCAAACTATCCAAGTGTGAGTTTGGCCTGACAAGGTGCTCTACTTAGGGTATATCATTGGTGTAGATGGGGTGAAGGTCCATGAGGAGAAGATACGAGCTATCTATGATTGGCCAGTACCTGGATATGTGACAGCGTTGAGGGGCTTCTTAGGCATCTGCACTTATTACCGAAAGTTTCGTTAAGGGGTTTTCGTAGTTGGAAGCTCCCCTGACAGATTTGAACAATAGAAGGGCTTTCGCATGGAAATATAGGGCACAGGCAGCTTTTGATCGCCTCAAGGAGGTGATGAGAAGTTTTCCAGTTTTAGCACTCCCAGACTTCTCCCAACCCTTCACTGTGGAATGTGATGCATCTAAAGAGGGAATTGGAGCAGTACTATCTCAAGATGGGCACCACATTGCTTTCGAGAGTTGGAAGCTCTTACCCCATGAGCAGTCATATTCTATATATGAAAAAGAGATGTTGGCCATCATGCATGCATTGGCCAAGTTCCGACAATATCTGGTGGGTAACAGGTTTCAGGTGAAGACTAATCACAAAAGTCTTCATTCTTTCCATGCCTTGTATGGTTATGATGCATTATCTTTTGCTAATGTTGTTTTTGGAGACAGTCAGGCCCCAAAGGCCAAAGATTGGATCTAAGAGAGCCAAGACATCCTAAAGGCTCTCGATAACTTAGTGACAACACATAACTAGTAGAAGGTGTTTACAGATTGGCACTGGTCCGAGACACATTTCGAGGAGGGGGATTTGGTGTACCTCTGATTACAGCTATACAAGCAAACCACGTTGAAGCAAAGGGTGGCCGAGAAGCTACAACCCTATTTTTATGGGCCATACAGGGTAGTCAGGTGAATTGGGGAGGTGGCCTACGAGATGGAGCTACCTCCAGGGAGCAAGATTCACAATATATTCCATTTCTCATGTCTTAAACAGGTGTTGGGGAAACAAGTGACAACAGCAGTAGAGTTACCCCAATTGGATGATGAGGACCACTTGGTTTTGGAGCCTGAGGCCATTTTGGAGAGGAGAGAGAGGAAGCTGAGGGACCATCAGGGGGTTCTTGGTATGTTGGAAGAACTTGCTGGATGAGGATGCCACTTGGGAGGGTGAGCACATTTTGGAGCACCCAGCTCTGAAGTTGCTTGAGGGCAAACAACATTTGGGAGGGGATGACTGTCATGTCCCTTCCCAAAAGCATTTGTAACAAGCTTATCTATACACAATTTTGCACAATTTTACCAAGGAAAACAACCCAGGCAATTTGACTTAGGGACTTAGGAGAAAATATGGCCATATTAGTTTGCTAGTGGAAGGGGGGGGCCACCCACGTGGGAATGCATACTAGGCAATTCGAATTTCTTGGAGGGAATTCATATAGCTGTTGGAGGGGCCCACATGAGGCAAAGGAAGGCCCATGAAATCATAAGGAGGAGGAGCCTATCACTTGCTCATTCATTCATCTTGCATATCAAATTTTACTTGATTGTTTGCCTGAGTTGCTTAGCCAAGTCAAATCGCTATTTAGCCATGAATCTCTCAAGAGAGAGATTCAACCTTAACTCAGGGGACTTTGAGTGCCACCCTAGGAAGGTAGTTCCATAACATTTGGAGGAGTTCCAGGAAGCATCTACAGCACATCCATTCAGCCATCACCACGAAGTGTGTATTTTTGGGTCAGTAGTAGAGAATACGTAGTTGAGGAAAGAGCTACATTGAGCTAGCCATTAGCTAGAGAATCCAGGGAATTCGAAGGTCGCCCTTGGGTTAGCATTTAGGAGGAATTTTGGATTAGGAGAGGATAGCAAACAAGTGGTTCAAATTACGAGCTTGGAGGACAGCGCAAAGAGTTAGTCTAGGCAATACGTGGATCTTGAGGAGAAGAGCTGCAGGCTGGATTCAAAGCTGGGAAGGGAGGAGATTCATAGGAGGGATCATCTCAGTGATTTGGGGCAATTTCTAGGAGGTCACACAACTTCATTCCAGCAGGATGATTTTTTCAGTTGCAACTGAGGTTGGGCTCCTTAAGGGTTGAATATCAAAAGTCTGAACCAGGCCAAGCCCTTCATGGGTATTGGTGGGTTTTTGGCCAAGGATGGGAAATAAACTAATTAAATGGGCATTTTGACTTCAAATTTTATGAGGAAGGGTTTGGGGTGAGAATCACCATGGGAAATAAACTATAGCAATGAGAATTTTGACTTGACTTAGCCTTGCACAATTTTAACTGATGAACATTATTCCATCTGAACCTCGAGTCTGCCTGGATGGTAAAAAAAAAACAATCATTTTGAAAAAAAGAAATCATGAAAATGAATAAAACTGAATAATGGTCTTTAGCAATTGTAGATTGGTAGATAAGAGGGCATATGAACTAGCCTTGTCAATGGGAGGATACTCAAATATACAACTATGCCTGTTGTGACCCTTATGGATCTTGCTTTTGTTTTCTACATGTAGTTTTTGGTGTATGTGTATATAATTGACACTCTAATGGAGGATTTTGAATTGTAATGAGTAAATATTTTAAGATGCACTTATTTTAAGACCTAATAGATGATGGATATTTTTGAACTCAATATGGTCATCATTAGGCCCTCTATACATGTTCTCCTCTGTGACAACTTTTTCAATCAATTGAAACAAGGCAAAACCGATTACAAGCCAGAAGCATTTTTAATCATTTCTTGTAGTCTGAAATACGTTGTAGAATGTGTTCCCATTTACCATTCAGTTATCTCAATCTTTAAATTACACAACATGATTTATCAAATCGAAAATTATTCTGAACAATGCAAGCTATAAAATTCACCCCCTTCATATGTAGTACATAACAAAATCTCCTCTGGAGGCAAGATAATTACAATCACTGATGCCATATCCTATTCTTCAAGAACTATTTTTCACGTACGGGAAGTGGATCATTAATCCAGATAATTAAACCCTACCTGAGGCACTTTACTAAACGATATCATATTTATAGTGGCCACACTTCATCAACTTCCAACTTCTGACTATGGGACATCTTATTGTATCACATTCAAACATTACTTCTTTGTCCAAATTACAATAATATATACCCATCATCTGTATCTCTATACTACAGAATCCAGGTAGACGTGTCAATCAAGATATATCGTGGTGATTGGAGCTCTATGAGACTCGAGAACACTTGGGGCCTTGCTCTGTTTTGGTTTTTATCTCAGAAGTCTTGTTTCTGACATATCGACAAATAGAAATCAGACAGAAGATGATAGCAAGCATTGAGGACCAGAGCATGTTCTTAATTTGAATGTATGGATAACTAGTACCTGTATTCTTGCAGATGTTGTCTTAGATCAATTTTTAGTTGGTTGCCCTCCTTTGCATCCTGGCGATTTAATTGTGATTCAACTGTTGTAGTGTCTAGTGAAGGCTGCCTAATTAACCAAAGGTAATACCAATATCAGAGTCATCCATATGAGAAGAAAATTTTAGGAAAAAAAAAAGGCACTTTAGTAATCATTGAAGGACTACAAAATCTCTACCATCAATAAAAGATAGGCCAAGTTTTTGCGATTTAACGAAATGACCAGATGCGCACAAATCTGTCAGTTTGAGGACCGTTATTCCCAAAGGGAAGGTCTGTTTAGAGACCATGTAAAGAGAAGTCTGAGTAACAGTTTACGGGAAAGCTATATGAGTACCTGTCATCTCCCTTGATGATATTCGACTCTTTTATGAATGAATCTAATCTTTAAGATCCTCTATCAGAAAGTGCGGCGGGAAAATAAATTTGTATAGGTCCATTTAGATTTTAGAGTAGCCACCAAATTTGATTTGAATAGGTAGTAAAACCTTATAAAGAAATAGCTATGGTAGCTTAGGTTTTCATTAAATTTTATTTTTATTTGAGCAAAAGGAGATCTCACATAGAAGTTATATCTAATGATGTTGAAGATAAGTAATAATGTTAGTCTAATTAGAGTATCAATAAAAACTAGATGAGTTTTCTCTAGTATAAGTATGTCGATATGAGGAGGGAAAATGGACATGAGATTTACATATAATGGAAATATCTATTAATTTTTAAGGAGGTGAAGAACGTGAAAAATATGTTTAAATTTGTAAATAATGTTATCAATCAACTTAAATAGTTATAGGTAACTCATTATTTTTTAGGAAGTTCATTTAGAGCTAAAAAATACCATATTAGAAGCTCGCTATAGCTTAGAAGGCCTTCACATGTGTTGTTAAGGGAGATATGGGATAAATTTTGACTAAAGGAAATAAGGGGTACAACAAAAGCAATGTATAGCACCTACTCAAATCACCAAGAATATACCCAAACCATCAAGATGACACACTTCTCTAAGAAAAATTATGAAACACCATGGAACAACTCAGATTAAAACTTATAGCCAAAGCATCAAGAGTTAGAACAAAGTGTTTATGTTAGGTCCCTATAATACTAGTGATTCCCCCATTACTATTGTCATTGTAGCCCTTATTGTTATTGTTGTGCCCCTATTGTCCCCATATTGTTATTATTGTGCCTCGTATAAGCCCACTATTGTTATTGCAGTTGTTCCCTTATATTATTATCATTATGACGACTTTGATTATATTGTGACCCCTTAGACTCCTATATATAGAAAGGAAGTTTGTCATTTGTATCATCCAAGAATTTTTCATTTTTGTAATGTAAAAGAGGTTGCCCCCTCAAAGAGGCTAATTTTGAAGGCGTTCATCTATTTTTTCTTCTATTTGGGAGTTGGTTGCATAACAGTTTAAGTGGAGACAATAAAAATAGTACACATGGATCATACATATCCAGCTAAATGTGGTAGCTAAAGGAACCTCTTTCTACAGCTAGTGTCCTAGATGGCTAAGGCAATGTGTGATCAAACCAATGATACATCCATGAATTACATATAAATTTGTAAACCTTAGATGGAAAATGATCAATGTGACAGGAATCGTAGGGGTTGAGATGACAGTCTGTTAATTTTAGTTAATAATGGTATGTTCAGTTCTTAGCACAATTACTTCAATATTCCTTAAGCAACCCAATAGCAATTTCAATTTAGATTTATAGTAGCAATCACATTAACCATTAATCACATTGACAGTAAAAGTAGATAGAACATAAAACAATATTCAAAAGACAAACCAAGACAAGAGGACACCAGATTTGGTAGATGCCAGGGAAAAACCCCAATGTTGGGAAAACCCTTTGATCCGTTCTTCTTATTATTATATCAAAAGTTCAACAGAGAGAGAGAGAGATAGAGTACAAAAATCAAATTGACTTGTCCAATTTAAATTCAAAACAATCTTGTCAATTTATCTAGTCAAACTTCAACCCTAACCAAAAAGTCAAAATTGGTCAAATCAACAATAAATCATCCTCAAAATAGATCGGTCTTCACCAGTCAAACTCGGTGAAAGGAGAGAGAAAAATTGTTATAATTTTCTGTGGTCAAACTGCAGTCAACCATTAAGTCATTGTTGGTCAAATTGACCATATTCCCTCGATTTTTGTGCCTAGAAATGCTGCTTAAAGAGACAAAAAATATCCACCAAAAATTGTAGTCAAAGCTGCTCAATAAATCTTTTGTCAACATTGGTCAATGTTGGAGAGGTAAATCCCCTCTACGGGTAGAGGCGATCCCTACTAGCCCAGAACGGGTCTAGCAACAATCAATCAATGCTACTCTGCAAGTTCCTAGTTGCAATTCCAAAGTGGGTAATGAACACCTTCTTGGATTCCAGCGCTATGTTTGATGAAGAGATGCCGCTCTCGCTCCTTCGCTCCGGCCAGTCACGATCCTCCACTATCCTCGTGGGCGGACACCTACACAAGCAAAGAGAAGACAAACACAAGCGTAAAATCTAGTAAAAGCAACTATACATCAGTCAGAAAGGATGTAATTCACATTAACCATTATAAGACAAATGCAAATGGAACCATAACAGTAGTCATCTATCTTTTATTAATCAAAATAGAGAAAGGTACAACCAATGTTCTGACGCTGAGTCCTTCTCTAGAGGGTCTAGCCAGCAATTCTCATAAGCATTCACCCTTGGAGGTAGATCTCCCAAGACAAACAACTCTCTCTCTCACACAAGGCAACAAGACTTCACAACCTTCCTTAAGCTCTCTAGCAATCCACACTTAACACACCAAATGCCTACTAAGAGCAGCACTAAAGCGCTATGAATTCCTCTATGTCAAAGTCTATATGTCAAAAAACTAGCTGCTCATGGCAATGGTGGAGGCTTATATAGGAGAAGGAGTCTCCATGAATAGTGAAAGGATGAGCTTATATCCAAGAAAGGTGGCTCATAAGACGAATAGACATGCCATAGAAGGGAGGGCGACCTTTAAAAATCCAACAACCAGGTCTGGAGTCATCTGGAAGGCTGGCTGTTAGAACAAACTCGCCCAAACAGGATCAGCGCGGGTGCATAACTGGGCTGGCACGCTGGCATTGCATCTCAATAATAGAAGAGGTTTGGACAGCGCGATTTTATACAAGCGGAGGGTGCGCTGGCTATGAAATTTGACCAGCGCGAAAACCCATGTGCTTCCGCGCTGGCAGCGCATCAGTCGCACTAGAGGTCGCCAGTCAGCGCGGTTATTTGAATAACAGTCGCGATGATCAAATAAACTTTGGCATGAAGGGTTTTTTGGCCAATTCAGAGAGCATGAGCATGGTGGATGTGATTTTATGACACAGTAGGGAGACTGACAAGGAGACAGTGACAAATTACTGTGTAACAGATGCCCCATAAAGCATGAAGCCCGAGAGAGTGGGAGGGGTGAAATGCTTTACAAAACTACTGAACCGGAACACCACCAGGAAGAACTTGCACGTAGATACAACTGATATTTCGATTACATGTAGTCAAGGCATGGGCGCAACCATCCAAAAGACATACAAAGAAGGTCTGTGGTATGGACGCAGCCACCCAGCTGAAGAGACCATGATGATGAGAGGCATGGTCGCAACCATCCTAAAAGACTCAGGTATGGGCGCAGCCATCAATCAATGAGTCATGTAATAATGCTCCACAAAATCGCAACCTGGTCTGCAATAGACTAGAACCAGGGTCTTGCGCTCCATCCAGACCCGAACAAAGTACAAGTTCAAACATGTGAATACAGGAGTCGAAGTCGAACATGCTTGAACATCGTCTGATTACCAGCCGATGATGAAAGCTGTTAACAGACGCGAGAGGGGCCACCAATAATGACGATGGTCCTCAAGGTACTATAGGTACAATCCACGGCGTGCGAACGAATGAGCTAGTGTCGAACACCCATAGAGTCATCCGATCGAAGGCCAATGATGAAAACCTCGCGTCGAACATGAAGAACCTGCCATTGAGGCATGCAGGCTCCAAGGTACCAGAAGGGAGTCTCTAGGTCACTTTCCTGGGTAATGAGCTCAAGTCGACAGGAAGTGATCTTCATCGAAGGTGGGCCATAATTTTTCCCACATCATCGACACGAGACGGGAAGAGACAATGTTGTGAAGTAATATTTATGAACTATCAGACAGAGGCAGTTTATTTCAGAGGTCAACTTTTCTTAAACATGTCGGCGGCACGACAGTGGAGTTGGCAGTATTTGACGTCAATGGATCAGAGGTCATGATGACGTGGCAATGAGAAAATGAGAGGTCAAATAGGATCACCCGAACCCACGGAGGCAAGTGAAAACAAAGTGAGATATCCCCACCCCGACATGAAAGCAAAAAAGTGCCATGTTCAAGAGCGACATACTGCCGACATGACTATAATTACGATTCCAAAATTTTCTTTTTCCCCCGCCATTTCTGGCGAGTACCCCAATTATTTTTAACAAGCTTGATGGGGATAACATATGCTTGTGGTGTAAGTTCGACCTTCGGTCGAATCCAACCTAGTAAAAGTTTAACGACCCCTAGGAAGGGAGAGCTCAATTTCGTCATAATGGACGAGTCAATTCGTCAGGGTTTAACGAGTCCGAATAGGTAAAACTCGCATCTTTTCATGTTTAGAGAGTTTGAAAAAGACACGGAAAAGAAAACTCCAGAGGTCCTTTTTCGTAGAGTTGTGTCTCTCGGGTCCGAAAAAGTGTAAAATGATAACTGAAAGAACCGCCTGATCAAAACGACCGAGGAGTACTTTTCATGAGTAGTGATTTCGACGTGAAAAAGTAGAAAAGGGATCAAAATCACGTCGTTTCGTAACCACTAACGAGTTTGAAACGACAAAAACCCGGTAATCTTTTTATATTTTAATGGTCGATAAAAGAACTTAAACGACCGCCCCTTAGTAACTGTTTAACGAGCCAAGAGGGACAACTCGGCGATCTTTTCCGCTTTAAAAGGTCAGGAAAAGAGCTGAAAGCGGACCATAAGTAACATTTTCTTACGTTTTACCGCGCTTGAAAAAGTTAAAAAGAAGCTCGTTTGAACTGCACCAGACCCTGTCATCATTCAACCAACAGCGTAAAACCTATTTCGACACAAAAATACCCTAAAAATACTTAAAATTAACACTTCTAATGTATTTTTGGGTTAAAATAGTGCTATAAATAGTGAAAAAGTAAAAAAACAAATTTACTTTTCACTTTTACCTTATGAGTTCACTGTTGGAGGGTTTCTAGTGCAAAATTCACCTGCTGATTGTGACCAATCCAGGACACCGTTTGAGCCACCGTCTGCAACAGGTAAGAGGCCTCATCCTAATCTTTATTTTCATTCCATTTTTTCTAGTTTTCATCCATATTTTAGGTCCCTGCAAGAGGATTTGAAAATTTTAGGGTCCGCGTCATTGGCGCGGTTTCCGGCACGGGACCGCGCCAATGGCGGAAATTTTCCACAGAGGTCGCGCCATTAGCGCGACTATTTTAGAAACAGTTGCGCCAATGGCGCGATCTCAATTTTTGCCAATTTGGACCGTTAAACTTGCAATTTTCCTTCAAATTATGTCTCAATATTTATCTAATGATTGAAATTTGTCCTTTATTTGCAGGATTTTGCCAAAAATTGTTCTAGAATGGAAGGAACGAGAGCACAGCGAAGTTGATGCCCTAGCTTTGGTGGATGATGATTGTATGACTGCATTGAGAGACTGCGGGCTCATGAAATTCTTCCATACTTCCTTCCTTCGCGCCCAACCTGAGTTACTACGTTTCATAGTAGACGCTTGGGACATAGAGGATCAGGTGTTCCGCCTGAAGGACCAGACATTGGAATTGGATGTTTCCGATGTCTATTTTATTACTGGTTTATCACGACGGGGTGCGCGTCCCATTCTGACAGGCAGTCGACCTTCTGTAGAGAAGATCGAGGAGGTGAAGGATAGGATATGTCCTGATGCACGTTTTGGTGTGAATAGTAGGAAAATAGATATCAACACGATTCCCAGCTTGGTTCTTCGAATTATCTTGTTTACCATCACCTGGGCAGCAGGCATACAAGCACCCCATGAGGCCAGCAAGAATCACTTGATGTTGGCCACCGAGTGTCTCCATCCTACAGTGTTTGATTGGGGTTCAGCGGTGACGACCAATATCAAACGACAGCTTACCAAGTGTAAGTAGGGTGGAAACAAACAGTTTGGGTATGGGTCAATTCTAGTGACCTTCTTTCTAGAGCGGCTGCCGATTTTTCGGGTACCTGGAGGGATAGTAGCAGATCCAGTGTTGAGGGAGCCGAGATTGCATCGGTGGGCAGAACTTATGCCCAGAGGAGGAGGGGGCCAACAGATGTCCTGGAAGCCCGAGTTCTTCATCTAGCTCCGACATTAGATGATAGTCGTTGAGGACTGGCCCTATGCGGGCACGGATTTCACCGGAGATCCCGATCTCCCTCTACCTGACGGAGAGGATTGGGATGAGGAGCTGGGTAAGAACTCTGTGTTTTTTAATGTTTTTATGTAATTTAATTTTTTTTTTTTTTGTTATACATGTCTATTTCATAACATCGTCTATATATGTATACAGATGTTGCACAGAGCGACCAGCTGACGTGCCACAATGTGCGTAGAGCACAACTCCGCCAGTAGACCCTCAGATAGAGGGTGAGGATGATTTGTGCAGAACTTGAGGCACTCACTCGAGGTATCCCAGACTACGGCAGATTGGCAGATGTGCTAAGAGCTTACCAGAGGCATACGGTGGAGTGTCTACTCGTGTCCATCGTCTTTTGAGACGTTTGGTACGAGCAGTGACATTGCTATCATGAGCATAACCGTGCTTAGACATCTAGTTTCATTTTTGTACATTTTTTAGGAGTACACTGTCAGCGGCTGTATAGACTTTTGACATGTATTATTTTTTGTAACGCGCGGGGCGCGAACACTTTGACTCACGTATATATATATACATATCAATTTTTTGGATGCATCTTGTACATGTGATGATGTTGTAGTTATGCTATGTAAATGTATCAGTTGCATAACATGTGACCCATGCGTTTTTGTATTTTTATATGCTTATGTTTATTCCTAGATGGATCTTGTACATGTGATGATGTGTTTTATATGCTATGCGACTGTTCGACACACATGTAATCTAATGTATCTACTACATAACAAATGACCCATTGGAATGTATTTACACGCATATATTTTATCCTTTATACAAAATTTTATTTTTATACAAGCTTAAAAGCACGTGGCATACATGCAAACTATGCTTGATGGGAAGTGAAACGGGCATGCCCCCAAACATCATGTATCAATCCGAGGTATCAACCTGAAGTATATGCCCCCCAAGCTTCAGTCCATTGAAAATGGGTTGAAGGTTGACTAAATGGTTATGTGTCCGAAAAACACGAACACACATTTCATTGTTTTAACGAGGTTGACATAATGGGTATGAACTATCCTCGTAGATAAACAGTTTCATTATTTTAACGAGGTTGAGGCAGTAGCAAAACTATCCTCGAGAATGACTTTCGACCATGTATTCGATGGCCTCTCCTCTAGCTAACAATGGAAACCATTGGATGGAATGAAAGTCTAATGCACAAATAGGGCCGAATTTCATTTTTTAAGGAGCTTGACATAGGAGAAAGAACCATGCTCCGACCAATCATGTTTCATTTTTTAACGAGGTTGCTACAAGATTAAAACTATCCTTGAGACACCTTGTTTCATTTTTTGGGGAGCTTGACAGAGGGAAAACTATGCTCCGACCAATCATGTTTCATTTTTTAACGAGGTTGCTACAAGATTAAAACTATCCTCGAGACACCTTGTTTCATTTTTTAGGGAGCTTGACAGAGGGAAAACTATGCTCCGCCCGGTCTTCATCATA
>APFE031533914.1:27046-55182 GCA_000404065.3 Pinus taeda | reverse complement strand
CCAGTGCTTGTGTTGGCCATTCCTTGCATCCTTAGTTATGCTTCAATTTCTTGACTGTGTATTTTAAAACAACTGACTGCTTCTTCAACAACACAAAAAAACTTTGTGAAATACCTGAGTATTTTCTTGATTGAGCCTTCACTCTGCTAGAGAAGATCTATTGCTGCAACAAAAGACTCCTCCCTTCAGCTTCTTTGTCACCTTCAAAGAGCCTAAGCCTGCTCTGATACCACTGTTGGGGATTTTTCTGGCAAAATCCCAAAAACAAACAATTCAAGCACACAAAGGCAATGCTTTGTTTCCTTTACTCCAGGATCTTTTTGCACACGGAAGCTTTTAAAAAAAAAATTAACTGAGAATAGAGTATTGCACCACCATAAAAGATTTCTATTCATTAAAACAAATTCACTGATACATATTCATCGTCTATGCTGAGAGGGATCCACCAAAACATTTCTTTTAAAAACAAAATACTCTGCCTCCCTTTACAAAAGAAAATTACACATCTGTGTGTAAATTTTTGTTTACATTTACTGCTGTAAAAAAAAATTCCTTACATTTACTACTGTAAATGTAATTCTTTACATTTCATTACATAACAAAAGGAAATTTCCTTCCTTACATTTCATTACATAACAAAAGGAAATTTCCTTCACTGTCGCGCTGCTGCACCTATCTTGCTTTTCATGTTCAACAACAAAAACATTTACTGCACTACTGTGCGTAAATATATTTCATTTCTATCTTGCTTTTCATGTTCAACAACAAAAACATTTACTGCACTACTGTGCGTAAATATATTTCATTTCACTGGATCAACCAGGAATTTTCATGCTGCCGCGTTCTGGTTTTTTTTCACACTTCCCTTTGCATTAAAAATGCATGTATATCAATGAAAAAAACAAAATTACCTATATTGTTTGACTTTTTACGGTGAAACATGAAACTTACTCCTGTTAATTTAAAAACATTAAAATTAAAAACTTATACCTAAAATCTATGACTAGCATTAAACTTCATTAAATGTTTTTCTAAAACTCTGGTCAAACAAAACTATTAATCCACGCAATATTTATTTGATGCAGGCCCGTATGCATCTTGGAGCAATCGACGACGGAGATTGATGGAGCAAATCGGACGGCGGACAGAGATATCAGAAGAGCTTTTTTAACCGACATTTACCTTCCGAGAAACTATCAGAGGGTGATGTCATGCCTCTGCCACGCGTCAACACTATATTTTCTCAAAGCGCCTATGTACGAAAACCACTTCACGCAAAAGCGGTCCCGAGAAACTTACCAGCTGGTTTGTGGTTTTACTGTGGTGGTTTTGGGCATTGGTACGGCTGCGTTGAAATTACATTTTCAACAATAGGCACAGGAGCATAGCAAGATACAATGAATTCCGGTGGATCATAGTGTACTTTTTCAGTTTATCGTCTGGGAAGACCTCACAGACGATAAGGAGGCCATCCAAATGTTGAGAGAGGTCTATGATAACGACGTTGAACTTCTAGATCTACAGTTCTGCCTCATCGCAGAGAAGAAGATTAAAGGTTTTGCCATCAGCAAGACGGTCTTCTTTATCTTTTTGCTCATGACATCACGGTGAGTAAATAAATCATTTCTCATTTTATAATATTCCATTCTTCAATAAAAAGCGGAAAATTTATCATTCATTTAGTAAGATGTGTTTTGTGAATATATGTCGATTGCAGTCGATTGGAGGTAGATAGCTTTTTCACCAGTGATTTCAAGAAAGAAGTGTATAGGGAGGAGGGGATGGTATGGATAAACAACACACAGTGCCTCAAAGACGTGTTGAAACGTCGCCATCAAGAGTGCATTTTCTGTGTGGAATGCGTCCCCGGAACCCAAGAACAACACACCCCTCTATCTTCGTCTCTCTCTAGGTGTTACTGTGTGTCTCTGCATGATATTATTGAGACTTGGTTCGTGAGGGCATGAGACCTCTTTATTCCCTGTTTCTTTCTTTCTTTCATTGTGTGTGTTTTACCTAAGCGCCAATTACTGAGGCGATGTGTTAGTGTTGCATTTTTGTTGCAAGTGCTGTTGTTGAATGAAGAAATGTATTGTACTCCCCTTTCTTGGAGACATTGCAAAAAGTTCCGGTGAGTGTAATCGGAGCAATAAACTTATATTGGTTACCAACAAAATACTCGCTCCATTTAACAGCATGTTATGTTGTTGAAATGTTATTTTCAACTGTAGCGCCAAAACCGCCAATTCCCCGCACCACTTTTCATGAAATGGTGGTAATTCTCGGGGCAGCGAGCACACTGATCAGCGGACACGTACCTTGAGCAGTGTGCAAATACAACTTTTGCCCGGCATGTAAAGTTCGGTAAAGTGAAATGTACAGGCCTGCACCATGGAGCTATTTATTACTTGACGTGAATTCCAATTTTCATTGATGGCCAACTTTATTAGTGAAGTAATTAATGAAATTTATTAAGAATTTTGAATGCAGGTGAAGAATTTACTTTTATTGTTTTTAATTCATGAGAGTAGTTTTTTTTACGGTACAAGTAAAATGTAATGTCATGTTATTTTTTTTTTTAAATGTGATAATACGTAGCATCGCCAAAGTAAGAAGTAAAAAGGAAAAATACAGAGTTTTTGGGACTGCGTTTGAAGCAGTCTTGTGGTAAGTAAGAAGTAAAAAGGAAAAATACAGAGTGAAGTTTTTGGGACTGCCTTTGAAGCAGTCTTGTGGTAATCCCTCTGTTAGAGGAAGACCTTTTTGTAACTATTGTTTTTGTTAATGAATACAAGTTTTTTTCCTGTGTGTAAAACTCTGTCACCCCAAAAACATTTTTAATTTCTCTGTGCCAAGAAACAGAGCACTATTCTCTATTTATTTGTTCTGTAAATATCAGAAATTCCCAACATGGTATCAGAGTTTGTCCAGGCTCTTTGAAGGTGTCAAAGAAGCTGAACGAAGGATTTCTTGTTGCAGCAACGTCTCTAGCAGAGTGAAGACTCAGTCAAGAAAGAATCCAAGGTATTTCTCAAGTTAGTTTTTGTGTTACTGTTGAGGACAGTCAGGTATTTTAAATACAGTCAAGTATTTTGAAGCATAATTAAGAGTGCAAGAATGATTGGAGCCAACACTAGCATAGGTATCTGTAATACTCAACTCCCACAATTTAATGGGAAAAACTATGACTATTGGGCAATAACTATGAGAGCTTTGCTTGCTTCCCAAGACATGGGAATTTGTTGAGGATGGTTTTGAAGAACCAGCAGATGAAGATGAGTTTAATAATTTGACTCAGACGGAGAAAGAACTGTTGAAGAGCAATAAGAAGAAAGATTCTAAAGCCCTCTACTTTTTGTATCAAACAATGCATGAGAGTGTGTTTCCAAGGATAGCAGCAGCCAAAAGATCCAAAGAAGCATGGCAAACTCTCAAGATAGCCTATCAAGGCATGGAGAAAGCGAAGACAACAAAACTATGGTTGCTGAGGAGAGATTTTGAGACTCTCTACATGAAGGAGTCACATAATATTGACTCATTCTTCACACATGTGATTGGTCTGGTCACATAGATAAGGTCTCATGGAGAGATTCTTGAAGAAAGGAGGATTGTGGAGAAACTATTGAGGATCCTACCCTCAAGGTTTAATGTGATTGTTACCACCATAGAAGAGACAAAGGATCTCACAAATTTCTCAGTTGATGAACTACATGCATCACTGATGACACATGAGCAGAGATTGAGTAGAAATGAAAACTCATCTCTAGAGCATGCCTTTAAGAGCCAGATGTTCTTTGGAAGAGGAAGAGGTCAAGGTAGAGGAAACAAGAGAGGAAGAGATAGAAGCCAAAACAGAGGTGGAAGAAACAGTCCAGCAAATTCTCAAGGAAGAGGCAGCAATCCAAATCAGAACCAAGGCCAAGGCAGTAGCCAAAAAAGTGGACAACATCATGCTCAAGGACAAAGGTATGATAAATCCAATGTCCAATGTCACTATTGTAAAAAATATGGGCATTATGCAAATGAATGTAGGAAGAAGCATCATGATATGAGTAATAGAACTAGTGCAAATTTCACTAGAGAAAATATCAGCCAAGATAATTTGTTTTTAGCCTGTAATATGGCTGAAGCAAAGAGTGAAGATGTATGGTTTCTAGACTCCGATAGCAATAACCATATGACAGGAAACATAGCCCTGTTTTCTATGTTAGATCAGAGTGTGAAGTCACAAGTCACACTAGGGACTGATAGTAAAGTTTTTGTTATAGGAAAAGGTGAAGTAAATGTCTTAACAAGGAAAGGTGAAAAGAAAACCATAACAGATGTTTATTATGTTCCTGGAATGAAATGTAACTTCATAAGTATTGGAGAGCTTATTCAAAAGGGGTACAATGTTTTCTTTGTGGATGATGTGTGCACCATCATGGATAAAAAACCAAGCAAACAATGTATTGCTGAAGTGAAGATGACAAGGAACAGGATGTTCCCTCTCAGAATAAAAGTAGATTTAAAAAATGGAGAAGAAATAGCAGCAGTGACACAAGAGGCTTTCCAAAGCAAACCAAAAGATGAAAATTGGTTGTGGCACTTGAGATTTGGACATTTGAACTTTGGAGGTCTTAACTTGTTGAATAGAAAAGGAATAGTAAGAGGATTACCATTGATAGAGAAATCAGACAACCTTTGTGCAGGTCGTATATTGGGAAAACAACACAGAGAAAGTTTTCCATCTGGGAAAAGCATAAGGGAAAAAGCACCCTTAGAGATTATCCACTCAGATTTATGTGGACCGATGCAAACTCCATCACTTTCAAGCAGCCACTATATGCTAATATTTATTGATGATTTTACTAGAAAAACTCAGGTTTATTTCCTGAAGAACAAAAGTGAAGTGTTTGAAAGATTTTGCAATTTCAAAGCACTTGTAGAAAACTAAAGTGGGTTGCATATCAAATTTTTAAGAACTGATAGAGGAGGTGAGTATATCTCCAAAGAATTTCTACATTTTTGTAGAAAAATGGAATTCATAAGCAGTGTACCACTAGGTACACTCCGCAGCAAAATGGAGTTGCCGAAAGGAAGAATAGGACAATCATGGATATGGCGAGGAGTATGTTAAAGGCAAAGCATTTTCCAAATGATTATTGGGATGACGTTTTAAAATGTGTAGCGTACATTTTGAATAGATGCCCTACAAAAGTAGTCATGAACAGAGCGCTGGAAGAAGCATGGAGTGGGACAAAGCAAGGAGTCACCCACATGAAAGTTTTTGGATGTGTGGCTTATGCACACATTCTAGATCAACTAAGGAAGAAGTTGGACAACAAATGGGAGAAATGTATTTTCGTTGGATACAGTGAGGAATCCAAAGCTTATAGGTTGTATAACCCATCCACCAAGACGCTTATTGTGAGTAGAGATGTTCAGTTCATTGAGGAGAAAGCTTGGGATGGAAGCATATAGAAAACAGTGAATGTTAAAAACTCTTTGTCTCATGATGAAGATGATGAGGAGATGGCTGAAATACATCCCCAAACAGTGGCACCAACACAAGGGCAGCAAGAGACACCCTTGATGAGAAATGAAAGTGCTTCTCCAAGCACACCACAAGGAGGAAATTCAAGTGCTTCTTCAAGCACTTGTACATCAAATGAAAGAGTTAAGAAGTTCATAAATTTAAGTGACATTTATGAACAATAGACAACAAATGAAGGTATGAACTCTTTGTTTGCTTTATATTGTCATGTTGATGACTCTGTTCATTTCGAAGAAGCAATTAAGGATAGGAAATGGATAGAAGCTATGGATGATGAGATCAATGCCATAGAAAGAAACAAGACATGGGATTTAGTTGAACTACCAAAAGGAAAGGATGTCATTGGAGTTAAATGGGTCTACAAGACCAAGAGTAACGCTGAAAGCAAAATAGAAAGACACAAGGCAAGGCTTGTTGTCAAAGGATATATGCAACAGCATGGGAGAGACTATGAGGAAACTTACCGGTTGCTAGAATGGAAACTGTGAGAGCAGTGTTGTCCATAGCAGCACAAAACAAGTGGAAAGTTTACCAAATGGACATGAAGTCAACATTCCTAAATGGAGTGTTAATGGAAGAGGTTTACATTGAACAACATCTAAGCTATGAAAAGAAAGGCCAAGAGCACAAAGTGTGCAGATTGAAGAAAGCTCTTTATGGATTGAAGCAAGCACCAAGAGTGTGGTACAGTAGGATAGATTCCTATCTACTAGAAAATGGATTTGAAAAGTGTGAAGGAGAACCCACCCTCTACATCAAAGAAAAGGATGGTATACTAATTGTTGTGTTATATGTTGATGATGTTAACAGGTAATGATGATTACCTTATTAAAAATTTCAAAACAATCATGAAAGAAGAATTTGAAATGACTGACATGGGTTTGCTGGGATACTACTTAGGAATAAAAGTAGAACAAAATGGAAATGATATTTTTATCTCACAAGCGAAATATGTTAATGAAGTGTTGGAAAGATTTAATATGCAGGAGAGAAAAGCAGCAATCAATCCCATAGTGATGGGATTAAAACTCAGCAAAGAGGACAACAACAAGGATTTTAATCCTAGTTTGTACAAGAGCATAGTTGGCAGCCTCATGTATTTGACTGCAACTAGGCTAGATATAATGCATGCTGTTAGTTTGATTTCCAGATTCATGGAGAGGCCAAAAGAAGCACATTGGCAGGCAACAAAAAGGATTTTGAGGTATGTTAAAGGTACTAAAAGGTTTGGCATTTTATATACTGCTTCAGAATGTTCAGATTTAATTGGATACACTGATAATGATTGGGCTGGAAGTGTAGATGATCGAAAAATCACATCCGGTTATGTTTTTCACCTGGGTTCAGGAGCCATTTCATGGGCTTCTAAAAAACAACCCATTGTAGCATTGTCTATAGCAGACGCAGAATATGTTGCACCTACAACAACAGCGTGTCAAGAAATTTGGATGAGAAGGATGTTAAGTTGTTTATGCCAAGAGAAAACAAAAGGAACTGTGATTTTTTGTGACAATAGCTCAGCGATTGCATTATCCGAGAATTCTGTGTTTCATAAGAGAACAAAACACATTGAAACAAAGTTTCATTACATCAGGGAATTGGTATACAATGGAGAAATTGTTTTAGAACACTGGAGAACTTAGGAGCAAGTTGTAGATATTCTGACCAAACCATTGGGGCAGAAAAGTTTTGAGTTTTTGAGGAAATGTTTGGGTATGAATGATAACCCAGCTTAAAGGGGAGCGTTGAAATGTTACTTTCAAATGCAGCACCAAAACTGCCAATTCCCCGCACCGCTTTTCACGAAATGGTGGTAACTCTCTGGGGGCAACGAGCACACTTATTAGCCGACACTTACCCTGAGCGGTTTGCAAATACAACTTTTCCCCGATGCGTAAAGTTCGGTGACAACCGTCTAATTAATACCAAGGCTTGATGTACAGGCCTGCACCATGGAGCTATTTATTACTTGACGTGAATTGGAATTTTCATTGATGGCCAGCTTTATGAGTGAAGTAATTAATGAAATTTATTACAGCTGTTGAATGTAGGTGAAGAATTTACTTTTATTGTTTTTAATTCATGGGAGTAGTTTTTGTTTTACGGTACAAGTAAAATGTAATGTCATGTTTTTTTGGTTAAAAATGTAATGTAATACGCAACAACGTGAAAGTAAGAAGTGAAAAGAAAAAATTACACACAGTGGTGTTAATTTTCAGGAGAGACAGAGTGAAGTTTTTGGGACTGCCTCTGAAGCATTCTTGTGGTAATCCCTCTGTTAGAGGAAGAACTTTTTGTAACTATTGTTTTTGTTAATGAATGCAAGTTTTTTTTTCTGTGTGTAAAACTCTGTCATCCCAAAAACATTTTTAGTTTCTCTGTGTCAAAAAACAGAGCAAAATTCTCTGTTTATTTGTTCTGGAATTATCAGAAATTCCCAACAATGTCCGTTACCTATCATTGGTATTGTTAACGTTACATATTTACATCGTGTCATTGATATTGTCTACATTACATATTTACATTGTGTTGCAATATGGGCACGGTTTACGTTTTACATAATTATAGTGCACTTTTTTTTCTAAAACTATTTATAATACGATCGGATGGTGTATGTGGGCTAAGTTCCAAGGATTTTTGGACCTACTATTGGTTCTTTTATTTTTAGGGTGGTTTCCCCTGGTTAGAAAAGTAACTCATATGTGTAATTGCTTGATATAAATAAAATTTCCACTCAAAGCAAATTTAGCTCGGGGTATTAATAATTTGAAGAGTTTTATGTCTCTTTTTTTGGCTTTAAAATAATGACTTTTACCAGGATTTGGACACTTTTAGCATGTATCTCGCAACTTCCAGTAACACTATGTGGCAACACATTATGAATTTAAGGTCATTGGAAAACCATATTCATTATATTATCTAGATTATTTCTTAGAATACAATTTTCACATGTCTTTAAGGAAAGAAACCAAATAGTGGAAAAGTTCTTGAAGTATACTTCCTATTGAACAAAAATACCATAATTAATCCCATGTTAAAGCAACACCTTAAGGTTTTCTATGCCTACCCAATCTGAGAAATAACCATGCAACTACACTTTACCATCTTTAGGATATCTAAGACTATACTTTAGTGTGCTCCTGAAATATCTAAGCACATATTTTGTGGTTACCCTATGCAGTTGTCTACACACATTTTGTGGTTACCCTATGAATTTGGCTTAGCTCCACCACGAAGTAACTCAACTCAATGTGTTCAGCACAAAACATCTATTCACCTAGTGTTGACTAGATAAATGAAAGAACTAGTTATGTGTACATCGTGGGATCCACTAACTCTGAATCTAAATTTGTCATTTTCTTCAAATTAGTAATCATGGGTGTGGCCATTGGTTTTCAACCCTTCATCTAAAACCTCTTCGCATACTTATCCCACCTAAGGAAAAAATCCCATGGTCTCTACCAAACCACCAACCCTACGAACTAATGCATCATCCTAGTATCATGCATCTTGAATTCAATTGTCATGTTGGGCTACTCTACACCTATTAAAAAAAAAATCATATACACACAACACCAAGGTAAATGGATAGGTATGAACAAATATGTAATATAAGTTAAGAGTTTGTTTCACTTTTGGTGAAGGCCATAATGTGCAAACATGCATCAACCATAGAATAATATGTTTTTAATGCCCACTAGAGTCCATATAAAGAGTGATTAAACCTACACACATTGGAATCCCTCCCACTTACCTCAAATCCCTGAGATTTCTCTATGGACACTTCTTCCCCAATGATCCCATTAAGGAAAGGTGCCATCTTTAGGGATCAAAACCAAATAGTGGAAAATCTCATGAAGTATGCTGCCTATTGAACCACAATACCATAATTGATCCCATGTTAAAGCAACACCCTAAGGTGCTCTTCCTCTCTACAACAATGCCTACCCAATCTGAGAAATAACTATGCAACTTCACTTAAACATCTCCAAGATATCTAAGACCATACTCCAGTGTACTCCTCAAATATATAAGAACATATTTTGTTGCTACATGATGCTCTTTCTTACCTCCACCACAAACTAACTCAAGGTGTCCAATACAAAACATATGTTGGCCTAGCATTGACAAAATAAATCAAGGAACTTAATAATTATGTGCACATCATGGAATCCACCAATTATGAATGTAAAGTTTTCATTTTCTTCAAATTAGTGATCATGGGTGTGGACATTGGTTTTCAATCCTCCATCTAAAACATATTTAGAATTTGAATTGCATCATTATCCCACCTAAGGAAGACCTCGCATAGTCTCTACCAAACCACCAACCCCAAGAACTAATGCATCATCCTAGTATCATTCATCTCGAATTTAGCCACCACATGGTTTTGCACCATGTAATAAGCTTCTCTGCACCTATAAAAGAAAGTCATCTACATACAACACTTAAGTAAATATTTCAATATGAACAAATATGTATTATAAGTTAAGAATCTGTTTCAGTTTTGGTGAAACCATAATTTATAAATATGCATCAATCCTAGAATACCATGCTTTTTATTGATGCCCACTCGAGTCCATATAAGGAATTATTTAGCCTACACAAATGGGAATCCATCCCATTTACCTAAAAGCCTTGAGGTTGCTCTATGTACACTTCTTACCCAATGATCCCATTAAGGAAAGTTGTCATCACATCCAACTAATGTATTTTCCATACCATAAATTAAACCGATGCAACAACTATAATAGAAGTGTACTTGGTGACTAGAGCAAATTTCTCCACATATTTGACTCCCTTTCTCTCGAAGAACCCTCTCACCACAAACCTCACCTTGAACTTCTCAATGCTACCATATACAACATGCTCGATCTTGTAGAGCCACCAAGAACTTAGAGTTGTCTTCCCTTTTAGTCTTGGTATTATGTCCCAAAAATCATTCTTCATGATGGAGCTTTGCTCCTCCACATGGCATGTTGCCATACATATTGTTCTATTGCCTCTTGAAAACTAGAACAATTGGAATATAGAATGCTTCTCATCAATGTCATATAGTTTGGAAACTTCTTTAAAGGATTGTTCTCTCTGAAACCGCTATTAGGACTCTCAACATGCTCATGAGAATCCATCAATGTTTGATTGAACCATTGAGGCATCCTAATATAAGTAGAATGAGCTCGTGGATTCCTCTCTTCACTTGAAGACTATTGTACTACCCTAGAAATCAATGATGACCCTGGCTCAGCCTTTGAATAGTAGATTGTGTGTTATCCTATGTCTCATAATATGATAATGATTAAATTCATTATCATTTTAGCCTTATTATTATACAATATAGAAAAAATATGATTGATATTTTTATCATTATTATAATATTATTTTAACAGTAATATTAATTTATTTAAGAGATAAAAAATGTGTAAGGCCTTTAAGCTTTGTTTGCTTTATGCAGATAGGAAATGACAAGATGTTAATTTATGTTTTATCGACTCATGGTGTCTTTTATTTTTCTATTTTTTTTAAAAATAGGGTTATATGGTGTATGTGGGATTTTTGGACCTATTAATATCATGGATTGAAGGCCATTGGTTCTTCATCCTCTTGACCAACTAGTAGGGGGGCAAGCATCCAGGCAAACTATTTTTGATATAAATAAAAGTTTTATATTTATCTGATTACCAATTATTTCTACTCAAAGTAAATGTAGGGAGGAGTACTAATAATTTCAATGATTTTATTTCTCTCTTCCTAGTTTTAAAATTATCACTTCTTCCATGATTTGGTACTCTTAGAGTATAAGGAGATTTTGGACTTGTCATGAACCATGTATCTAGCAACGTCCAACAACACAATATGAACTTAAGGCCATTTGCAAACCATATTAATTATATTGTTGGATTATTTCTTCAAATAGAATTTTCACGTATCTTTAGGGAATGGAACCAAATAGTGGACAAGCTCTCTAAGGAAGGCACTATGTTACCTACAAATAATACCATACTATTGGAATTCGATGATCAGTGAGCACAAATTCATAGTCAATTCATGGTTCAAGACTTTTAAGAATGTTATTACATTGTACTATGTCAAATTTGATAGTTCCTGTTGGATGCTTACTATAAAGCGGGTATCTGTAGTCAAGAAAGTTACTCTTAGAAGGACTAATAAGTATATCTAAATACTTTATTATAACTTCCTTTACTTGGATGATCAATCTTGATTGTGTTGATTTATTGCTCACTTTTGGATAGTCCAGTGATAAAATCCGTTGAATGTCTATCTAGATCTATGTTAGGATTGATTAAGGTTGAAATGCCCCTATTATCTTCATCATCCCTCCCTTGCTTCTCCAGAAAGCATCACAAGATGCTATGTAATCCTATATATTAGTTTGCATACCTTTCGAGAAGAAGGTTTTCCATTTAATCATTCTTGTACATATTAATGGAAAAATTGGCTGGTAGAAGGATTGAAGAAGAAAGAGAAATGGAAATTCTCCCTAGAGTGGAAATCATTACACGAACAAAAGTGATAAACCACTCTCAACTTGTACATGATATTCTCCTCCTTGATGAGTCCTTAGTGAGAATATAAAAAAAAATCAAATTAGCATTAGATTATAATTAGAGGCCTCAACAAAGAAAATAAATACCAACAAAAGAAACATATCCAGTTGGAATATCTCCATGTTTACCCTCCATAATATTGTAAGAGAGATGGTATTCCTAGTTCAAGGTCATTGGAAGACATTCATATTTGGGTATCCCTATAGTGCTTACCCATCCAAGAATCTCATATTAGTCCTCCATGCTTTAAAATTTTAAGATTAAGATGATCAATTTGGGAACTTAGTGGCACAATCTAGTTGATTGGATTATCCTTATAAAATTTATCGTCATGTCCACTCTAGTCATTTGTCTCAATTCAACTGCTCTAGCCCCAATACAGTTCACACGATCTTTATGAATTTAGAGATTAAAATATTCATGAATGAAGAGAGAAAGAAATTCCATCTAGTCAACTATAAATAGTTCATGGTCCCTTAAATAGATGTTATTTGGAAATAAGAGATCATATATTGTCTAATCAAGCAAAGAGAGCCAAGCTCTTTATGGGGATATGTGAGAAGTAAAATATAAATAGTGGGAAGAAGTTCTCTAGCGTAGATAATTTAGAGAAAAACATATTAGCTTATTGGGTGATCAAGTGGAATGATCTTTGGATTCCATATTTAATATCTCCAAAAAGCATTCATCCCTCCATCCAAAAGAATCTCACATGGATTCTAGGTATCATGAAACAAACCAAAGTATGGGAAGACAATATAATGGGTTTCCATCCCTTTCTTTAGGGATTTTCCTTCAATATATAAGAGTATAGATATTAAATCAAGGTATCAAATTTCTCTTTGATATTTTTGAATGGGAAAACTATAATAGCCCCAAGGATTAGCTCAATTGTTTGAGTTCTCATCATTAAAGCACCTCGGTAATGGAACGTCACATGGTCGGTTATCCTTGATGTTCTTGGGGTTAGTCTCTACTACTGAGTTGGTGGGAAGTAATCCCTTTAGGTGGATAAGATTGAATATTTTATGTGGATGTAACGACCATCGATCTCCAATGTTCGTGAACCACACATAAAAATAAATAAATAATGGGACAACTCTTATTAATTTCAGGTTCGAAATGGACCAGATGCAAGTATTGAAATCCTCCTAACGAGTTATGCAATAAGATGAACTAGCATCTATCTCAACTAAAGGGTGCATCTCGCATTAAATGAGCCAAATATTGAAGGGGATGCACACCACCCCCCCAAAGGGGGAATCTATTTATGAGCATTGAATATTTGAAATATTTAACTAAGGAAAACCTATCACCCCATTCCCTCATTTAGAAATTAGTTGAAGGGAGATATTGACTACCACATATCCATATATCCATTTGGATTCTTGCTCACAACAAAATCTTTAATCATGATAATCTACATAAACAAGGATTCCATGGACTCTTGCTTTGACACATGAAGATGAAAAGAGGAATTAGCAAAGAAATTATTTTTTGAGAGTTATTTCATTGCAAAAGTGTGGAGGACAGAAATTAAATATCTTGTAAAACTCATTCACCCACGCAAGATGCAACAGAAATGGCATTGAATTAAATAAATCACTATCCTAGTTCTATGCATAAGAAACCTATTTTTAAGTGTTATTTGATGATGTTACCGAAGTTCTCAATGTGGAAATATAGATATTGTAATGTTCCTTCCTAAATTTTCCTAATGCTGGGAAAATTAATTTTGACAATTTTGGTTAATACTAGCTCAAGGCAAATTTTGGTGGAGAAAATAGGAGGAATGCTTTATTTGCAAGCTAGTGGAATACGGGGCCCACTCGAAATACACACTTGGGAGGAAGGGAATTCAAATTCCTTAAGGAAACATCGAAATTGTGGAGGGACCCACAAGGAATGCATGGCCATCACTTATAAAAGGAAGGAATGAGGGAGCAAGAGGGGTCTTTTGTCTATTTGAAAATCGAAATTACCTTAACTGTTTAGCTGAGCCAACATTGTGTTGTTTAGCACAAGAGCTTCCCAAGGAGAGAAGCTCAACCTTTTTCCAGTGGACTTCGAGTTACAACTAAGGAAGGATTTCCTTCACCACTGAGACCAGAAGAAGCATCAGTTGCAGGTCATACACATTTTTGGAGCATAACACACAACTCAAGAGTCACCACTACGCAGTGATTGGAGTGGGATTTGTTGGGGAAACATTATCCTGGGGATTTTGGAGCTGGGGAGATGGGATATCATTTGTAGGGCCATTTGAGGAGGATTGCTAGAGTTAGGAGTGCAGATATTGACGAGATTAGTCACAATAACAAAATTCGTATTTGGAGGAGGGCCATGCTGTGAAGGGTCAATTTTTGAAGGTGGGAACCAAGGGAAACTGTTTCTGGGTTTTTCAGGGATTTGGAAAAGGATCACGATCCCAAATTCCTATAGCTTTTTGGGCAATCGAGAGTGGGAAAATCAAGGGGTGAAATCAGGAAGCAATGCAATTTTGGAGCAACAACACAATTTTCTAGAGGTGTTGATTATTACAACCATTTGGCTTTCTTGTACTCATCACCTGGTAAAATACATGTGGTGATATTCTTTGCTTCTGGTGAAGCCAAGTCCCCATATAAATGTTTTAAATTTATGATACCACATCCTTGGTGACTGTTTTAATCCATACAAATACGTTTTTAACCTGCATAGTAGTTCTTTCTTTCCCTTCACCGCAAAGCCTTCAGGTTACTTCATGTATATCTCTTCTTCCAGATCCTTGTGAAGAAATGTTGTCTTCACATCCATCTGCTCTACCTCAAAATTAAAAGAAGCTACAATAGATAAAAGTAATCTAATAGAAGCTACCTTAGCAACAAGAGAAAAAAATATCACCAAAATCAATTCCCGACACCTAAGAATAACCTTTTGCTACCAACCGAGCTTTATATTTCTCCACCTTGCTTTCTGCATTCATCTTCTTCTTAAACCCCCATTTGCTTCCAAAGGGTTTCCTTCCAACCGGAAACTCCACCAAATCCCAAGCCTCATTTTTGTTCTAAGATGCCATTTCATCAACCATGGCCTCTTTCCAGAGCTTACCATCCTCCATATCTACTGCCTCCCTGATAGTTCTGGGATCATCGTTAGTAATAGATAAAGAAAAATTTAAACAGAAAGTAGATGGACCATACCTCTCTGTGGTACAGGTAAATTCTCAGTGCGGACACAAACAATTCCTCTGGCCCGAGAGAGCGGGTCTAGCCATAAACAAACAATCTATGGAAAATCTCCTTAAGCTAGAATCAATTAAGATGGCCTACCTCTTGGAACATTATTCCAATTGGTGATGATCTTGCTTCCTCACTCCAGCTATCTTCCGTTTCCTTCGCTTGAATACCTGAAACAAGCAAACAACAACAACAACAAACATGATAGCATACAATATTGTATTCGACCTACTTAATAGATCAAGGAACATTAAGCCATAAAGATGTAAAATGACACTTCATGTAGGAAATCAATCAATAGTTTCATTCATATAAATCAGAAAGAGATTACAACCGGTGCCTTGACATTGTTCGCATCCTCCGATGATCCGAATTAGAACCATGAAGAGTTATTAGAGAACCATGACTATATCAGGTCGGGACCGACTTCAAAGAATTAAGAGTAGTGATAAAAAACACCTCTAAATAGTGGCAGTTAGCAGCTAGCGTGGGACTAAAATTACCTCAGTCAAATTGCGCTAACCGAGGCCTATGAGACTGCGTAAGAGGCAAAACTAGCCCCTGGGAAGCCAAGATCGGGAAAAGGGGGTAATTTTTGATGGTGCGATTAGCATTTAATCGCGCATCATTGGGAAAAACCCCTCTAGAAGGAGATGCCCCAAGTGCTCGGTTGCATGGGAGGCGAGAAAACCATGGGGAAAAGGCTAAAGGTTAAGGTAGGACTCGCGCTCCAAAAACTGGCGGTATTTATCGGGGGCACCCTTGGGCGGTAACCAGATTTGGCGAAAATGGAGTGATTCCACTCAGTGCCCGACGTGCGGCAAGCAGAGGAGAGAGAAAACCACCGCTCATCGCATGCTAACAGTCGAGCAAGTCAACTGTGTGAAATGTGCGAATGGCGTCAGATCTGGAGGCCCTAGATCTAACGGCTGAGGATGCACCTGATGGGAGAACAAGATTTGATAGGGGATTAAGCTGGGATCTACAAGGATTTGAAGTTCGATTTGACCTCCAAGGTGGCGGATGACTCATTCCACGACGTAACTGAAAAACCGAACTGACGAAGCAAGTTGGCGCAGTTTGCAGGAGGGCAAGTGGCCACTCCCTGTGAGCCTGATGATGGCGCCGAGACAGGGAACTCCAAGTGAAGCTGCAGCAGGCGATCCGATGGAGGAGGAAGGGGAATTGAATAGCCATGAGAGTGAATGGCTTTAAAGCCATGAACAAACAAGCATAAGACATAGAGAGGAAGAACAAATAAAAGAAGGAAAACAAAGACAGAGAGAGCAAAAGCGAAGAAGACAGTGAAGCAAAATGCAGAAAGAAGACAGAGGGTTGAGCCAACCAAAGGCAACATCAAGCACGAGAGAGCTTGAGAGGTTCAAGACATCCCTAAGAGGATCTGTGGGAAGCTGAGCACCACATTTGGCTCCTTCCATTGTAGACCAGAGAGGTTAAAGAGCTGGTAAGGCAAATAGTTTGTGTACTCTAGTGGCTTGGGGAATCCAAGAACCACCCTACCAAGCAAATTCTGTTTCAGTAGACTCATACTGAGCTTCTTCATGTAATTCTCTTCTTCAAGACATAATAAAAGAAGGCCACCACTGAGAGCTGGACCGGAGATGTAGCCCTGGAGGATAGGGTGAACTCCTTATTAATTTCTTGTGTTCTTGTATTTGCTTGCTGTGTTTCTCTGCTGTTTTCCATTTCAAGTGTCTGTGTATTTGTAATCTGATTGATCCGTTGCCTAAATAACATAAACACACACCAACACATAAGTATGTAATACCTTCATTTAATAATTCTCTAAGTGAGATCACTCATAGGGTGATTTTCAGATCAAGTGGTATCAGAGCTTTAGGCTCTAAGGTTAGACAAGCTTGTGTTGGTTTAGCTATTGAATTCTCACTATATTAAAGCTCAAATTAGGAGAAGGAGAGTTGGTCGAAACTAATCCTGAAATTGGGAGAGTCTATCCTCGAAAGACAATGTTAGAGGAAGGTTCTATGTGACCACACCCTCAATTCAAAGAAATTTTCCTAGCCATAAAGTCCATGGTAGAAGAAATGTATAGGGACTTTAGAAAACATAAGGATGAAGACTCATCAGGCTCTAAACATGACAAAGAAGAAGATGAGTCTCACTTTCATGACCACTCAAAAGGAAAAGGGAAAGAGGAAAGCTTTCTCACACCTCCTAATAGCCCTATGCATAACAAGAAAGCATATTTGATCAAACTATATGTTAAATTTGATTTTCCTATATATGATGGAGAGCTAAATGCTGAAAAGTTGGACAATTGGATTAGACAAATTGATGTTTATTGAAGATTACAGAACATTGACTCAGACAAAATAAATATTCAACTGGCAAGCCTACGCCTAGGAGGCACTCCCATGGTTTGGTGGTAAGACTATCTCTCTCTGGAGTGAATTTGTTTCTACAATCAAGAAGCAGTTCTATCCATTGGCCTACATGCAACAAGCCATGATGAGTTGGCAAACTCTTTGGCAGTTTAAAGGGCAAAGTGTGCAAGGGTACACTCAAGAATTTAGAAAGAGAGCATTGATTCTAGGAATCTCATTAGACTCACCAGAAACTCTTTTGAAAAACATTGGTGGTCTACACAGCTACATGAGGCATACCATCCTCATGTTTAATCCCACTAGTATAGATGAGGTATCTGTACAAGCTACTCATCTAGAAGCTAGAGGAAAGAATGGAAATCCAGAAGTTGGGGGACCATCCCAACCCACTGTAAGCAAGAGCAAGGAGAAAAGAAAGCAGAAGTGGAAAGCAAGGAAGGCTAACACTGCAGAAAAAGGAAAAGCTTCATGCACTCACTGCAAAAAGGAGGGGCATGATGATGAACATTGTTGGATTCTACTTCCAGAGCTGAGACCTAAGAAATCCGAGGGCAAGAAGAAGAAGACTGTTGTAGCTATTCAGAAATATTTGGGGTCAAACTCGGGAGATGAAACAATCATTGCAACCACAGGTATAAAAGGTAAGAAGTCTGAAGCATCTACTAGTAATTCTTCTCAATCTATTATTGATGAAGAACATGAGAGAAGAAGACATGAGGTTTTCCATATTTGAGTTGTTTCCAAAAATCAAAAGATTGATACTTTGTTTGATAGTGGCTCACAAGTAAATCTGATTTCTGAAGCAATTGTAAAGAAATTGGGATTAGCAACAACACCTCATAAGAAGCCATACCCATTAGGATGGTTGAATTATAAAGCACAACTACAAGTGACTAGACAGTGCAAACTCAAGTTTTTTTTTGGGTTAGCATTTGTAGATGAGGTTGAGTTGGATGTAATTCCTTTAGATATATGTGGAATTGTTTTAGGAAGTCCGTACTTGTATGATAGAAAAGTTATTTTCTATAGAGTTGAGAACAAGAATCTACTTTTTAAAGATGGAATCGAATACTTTGTAAGGGCTCATAAGCTCAAGAATAATTATACTCTCATAAACTCAGGACAGATGAAAAGAATGATAAGTTCATGCAAACAGTTCTTACTAATGGTTGTAAAGGAAAAGAAATCTGATAAAGCCAATGTATTTGGGGGCTGTAATGTTGATTAGCAAGCTGACATAGAAAAGATTGTTTCAGAGTATGATGTCTTATTTCAAGAGCCTAAAGGTCTGCCCCCCAAAAAGGGAATAGTACATGATATTATTTTGCAGCGAGATGTTCCTTTGCCTAAAATTAGGATGTACAAGTTATCTGCCTTAAAGAATGTTGAAATCAAGAAGCAGGTGCAGGAGTTGCTCGAGAAAGGGCTCATCAGGCCTAGCAAATCACCATGTGGGTCACCAATCATTTTGGTGAGAAGGAAAGATGGCTCGTGGAGAATGTGCATTGATTACCGAGCACTGAATAAGATAACAATAAAAAATTGTTATCCCCTTCCTCGCATAGATGATCTTTTAGATCAATTAAAGGAAGTTGTTTACTTCACCAAGCTGGATTTGCACAGTGGATACCATCAGGTCAGAGTTGTAGAGCAAGATGCATGGAAGACTTCTTTCAAAACAAAGCAGGATTGTATGAATGGCCGGTTATGCCTTTTGGCCTAACTAATGCTCCTGCTACTTTCATGAGATTAATGAATGATGTACTCAGACCTTTTCTTGATGATTTTGTTATTGTGTATCTGGATGACATTCTGATTTTTAGTAAAACATAGGAAGAACATTTAAAGCACGTTAAGCAAACATTAGATGTTTTGGAAGGAGAAAAACTTTATGTTAGACTCTCCAAATGTGAATTTGGAAAAACCTCTCTAAATTATTTGGGTCATATAGTAGGGGGAGGTAAATTGAAAATAGATCCCTCTAAAGTGGCAGTCATTGTGAACTGGCCTAAACCCCAGTCTGCTACAGAAGTGAGAAGCTTATTAGGAGCAACACGATATTGGAGGAATTTCATTTCAAAATTTTCCTCAATTGCAGCTCCCTTACATGCTTTGATAAGATTGAACAAGGTGTTTCAGTGGGGAGGCAAACAGCAGAAAGCCTTCGACACCTTGAAAGAAAAGATTAGTACAACACTTGTACTAGCACTGCCAGATCTACAAAGACCATTTAAGATCCAAACTGATGCCAGTGACTATGCCATGGGAGCAGTGTTGACACGACACGGTAAACCCATATGTTATCATTCCGAGACTTTTAATCCTACAGTAGTTAACTATCCTACCTATGATAAAGAATTGTATGCATTAGTTTAGAGTGTGAAAAAGTGGAAACATTACTTAATGGGCAAAGAAACAGTAATACACATTGATCATCAGCCACTTCAATATCTACACTCCCAAACTAAGTTGCAACAATCAAGACATTACAAATGGATGGGTTTTCTACAAGAGTTTCATTTAGTCATCAGATATAGAAAGGGCATACATAAAAAGGTTGTAGACATGTTATCTAGACCCATTATAAATGCATCTACCATACTTAAGCATAATTTTGTGCTGCATGAAAGCTACATAGAAAAGTATGCTCAGGATATGGACTTTAAAGATGTATATGCAACTTTGAGTCAAGGAAAAAGAGTAGAAGAATTGGACTATCATGTGAAGGACCGACTCTTATATAATTGTGGGAAGCTCTGCATTCCACAAACTGAGAGAGTAAAGATAATTAGGGAAGCACACACTTCTCTGATATCAGGTCACTTTGGGGTAAGTAAAACAGTTGCACAGCTACAAAGGTTCTGCTATTAGCTGAAAATGAATGAGACGATTTCTAGATATGTGAAGGGATGTGCTATGTGTTCTAAAAGCAAGCCCAGTGACAGAAAACTAGGCTTATACACTCCATTACCAGTTCCTTCTCACCCTTCGGAAAGCATTTCCATGGATTTTGTTGGAGGGCTGCCTAAATCTAGGAAAGGTCATGATTATCTATATGTTGTTGTGGACAAGTTCAGCAAAATGTGTATTTTGATACTCTGTAGTAAACAAATTACAACTGAACAAACTACAAAATTATTATTTGAACGTGTATGGGTTCATTTTGGATTACCCACTTCTATTGTATCTGATCGAGACACCTGATTTGGGGGGAAGTTTTGGTCCAGTCTGTGGGAACTAATGGACACCAAATTAAAGAAAAGCACAACTTTTCATCCACAAACGGATGGCCAGATAGAAGTAGTTAACAGGACGGTGATCCAGTTACTGAGAGGATATTGCAGAAAACATCTTAAGCTTTGGGATGAGCACTTGTGCTATGTGCAACATGCTTACAATAGAGTCAAACACTCTTCTACACAAAGATCTCCTTTTGAGACCTGTTTTGGTTTCATACCAAGGTCTCCTTTGGATTTTGTCTTTGGTAAAGATACCATGGTTGATAGACACAGTGATGTGGACAAGGCAACTAATTTCATTGAACAGATCCAGGAGATCCACCAGGCAGTACAGGAACAGCTGGAAAAGAGCCAGGCCAAGTACAAGGCTAGGCATGATAAGCATCAAATGGAGCATAGTTTTCAAGTTGGAGACCAATTCTGGCTGTATATCAGCAAGGACATGATGCAAGGTGAAGGTAAAAAGCTAAAACCTATCAGGTATGGACCCTTCAAGATACTTGAGAAGATTGGTGAGATTGTTTTTTGCCTTGAGCTACCAGCTTACATGCACATCTACTCAGTCGTAAATGCAGACTGTTTGAGGTTGTTTGAACCTTCAATGATTGAGGACCCTGAAGAGCAGAGTCAATTACCTTCTGTTGATGACATGCTACCTAAATATCTTAATGAGTTGTAGGAAGATACAGTGCTGGATAGGAAGGTGAGGACGATGCGTAGTGGACAAGTGGAATACCTCAGAATTGGGTTTAAAGGTTCAAAGCCGAGCAGTGCAAAGTGGATTGAGATTGGACAAGTGAGACAATAGTTTCCTCACTTAGTCGATGCTTGAAGAAAACCAACTTTTGGTGGTCCAAAAGCTTTTTCAGTAGGAAGGCCGTGATCCGAATTGGATCCACAAAAGACTGTCAAGAACCTTGACTGTATCGAGTTGAACAAATCCTTGCAAATTCCAAAATAGAAATCAAAAAACGCCTTGAACCAGTGGCAATGGCCGCCAACGTGGAACGACGAGGACCTCGGTCAAAGTGTGCTGACCGAGGCCCATGGAGACTGCGCAGGAGGTCAAAGCAGCCCCTGGGAGCCCCGGATCGAGAAAAGGACACGATTTTGATGCACGATTAGCGCTAATCGTGTATCGTTGGGAAAACAAGGCTAAATTGGAAAAGCCTTAAGCACTCGGTCGTATTGGGGGCTGGAGAACCGCGGGTAGAGAAACAAAAAGCGCTAAAGGACAAAGGCGGGACCCGCGCTGTAGAAAACGGGCAGTATTGATCGGGGCGCCCTTGAACGGTAAGAGGTTTTGGAGGAGAGCAAAACGATCCCACTCAACGATCGACACGTGGTAGTGGAGGTGAGAGAAAAACCATCGTGATCGCGCGCTGTCGGTTGAGAAAGTCAATCGCGCTCGACGTGCGTATGACGTTGGATCTGGAGGAGCCCAGATCAGACGGCTGAGATTGCGCCCGATGGAGGAAGTGGAATCGACAGGGGATTAAGTCGCGATTTAAAGGGATTTGGAATACGTTTGACCACCACGGTGGAGAAAGAACGTATCCATGACATAACCGAAGAAAATAACAGACGAAGCATGTTGGCACCAATTAGATGGAGACACGTGTTCACTTCCTGAGCGTTCATGCTGACGTCGAACAGGGAACTCCAAGCGCAGATGCAGAAGGTGAATCAACGCAGGTGGGAGAGGAACAAAACAGACATAGGGATCGAATGGCTAAAGCCATGAACATAGACAGAAGAAGAGAAAGGATTTTGAGAGGAGTCCGAGCGACCAAGAGAGACAGTGAATAATGCACCCTGAGAGGAGGATTGAACACAGAGAACAATAAAGCCAAGCAGAGGAGACAGAGGGCCGAGCTGACCACAGGCAGCATCGAGCACCAGAGAGCTTGAAGATTCAAGCCTTCCCATAGAGGAATCTTTCTGAATTGAGCATCACAGTTGGCTCTTTCCACTGTAGAACAAGGGTGATAGAGTTGGTAGGAAGAACAAGAGTCTGTGTACTCTGAGTGGCTTGGGGAATCCAAGAACCACCCTGCCAAGCAAACCTGCTTTAGGAGAACTCACATTGAGTCCCTATATTTGTAATTCTCTGCTTAAAGACACAATAAAACAAGGCCACCACTAAAGCTGGACCAGAGATGTAGCCCTCGAGAATAGGGGTGAACTCCTTATTAAAAATTATTTGTGTCTTTGTGTTGCTTACTGTATTTCTCTGCCATCTCTCCACTTATTGTTTGTGTATTGGCAATCTAATCGATCCATTGTTTCAATAACACAGAACACACACCAGCACATGAGTCTGTAATACCTTTTGTTTAATAAATCTTCAACTGAGTTCACTCATAGGGTGATTATAAGATCAATAATAAATACCCTATTCAGTGGACAACATTCAAAAGATTGTTGGGTTGTCTATGCATGGCCAATATGTCTCGACAAAATTTCAGAGCACCTCGAAATGAGGTAAGAAGAAGGGTGATGACAATCTGTATGAGAAATACAACACTTGATGAAAATATCATGGAGTTTTCATTAATACAATAAATAATGACAAGATCAAATTTGCATGCTACATCATCGTTGGAAAGGTCGCCCACTACACAAAAGGAGAATGTATGATGGAAACTATTTATGTAGTTGAGTTCTGTGTGCAAGGAGCGTCGTTGAACTTGTGTAAATATTTACTTGATGAAATTTTTGAGGCATGCAAAGATGTGTACAAGAGGGATACATAATTTATTTATGGGTACCTAGTAATAGTCGTCACAGTGATGAAGTGGTACACTCTTGAGGGACACGATTTGGCAGAAGTACCAAATGGTGAAGCCCTCGCTCTCTCCTATGCTCCATGGCAAACATAAGCTGAATCTACAAATTGAGTATTCAATGAGAATTCATTTGAGAAATGGCACACCAGGATGCTTGATGCTACTCATATGATGATCACGGTGCCTAGGTCCATTTTAGAAAAATATGCATACCAAATGTGTTTTGGTATCAACCACAACAACACTTATGTTCAACCCAAGGTTTTCAATAAAGACACTTTCAAGATGAAGGCATTACCATATTATATGTCAGAGGAGGAATTCCATCATGAAGTATTATTTTTGGCTAGGAATCCAGTGTCTGCAAACATTTAAAGGGATTGTCTACTCTCTTAACACATTGTAACCTCGCGATCTGACCTTTGAGGTTCCATCGTCTTCCATGAAGTGCTCATCTACTCCTACATCTGATTTTCAAAGTTTCAGGAAGCGGGTCCAAGAATGTGTGTCCTTTATTCATGCCACTATGTCTATTGTGGAATCATTGGTAAGTCCACCTACTACAACTTCCTCTATCCCTCACGTTGTTACATATGTAGGTAATACATTCAAACTTACAACACTTGTGTTTGTTTCCATAAACCCTTTATCATAAAATCCTCCTACCATTTTATATATTGACCCTTCTACCTTTGATGCCTTCTCTTTTCCACACACAACCCTCACAAAAGTTGCCTCTAAACCCTCTAATCCTATTGCCAATTCTTCAACCATTGTCGATATACCGGATGATGAGCTTGAAGACGTTGTTCATGCCACTAAATTTTTTGAGGAACATGTTCACTCCCTGCATGTTCGACCTATTATGCTTATCCCTGTTTCATATCCACATACTGCTACACCTTCTAAAACCATCTCTGTTCACCCTTCCCAAACATTTTAACCTTGAAGACATTATTGATACTGCTTTCGATATGGAGATAGTTTCTAAGATTAAATATATAATGGCACCTAAGTAGAATATATATACCTCTTCTCCACCACTTATGAAACCCTTTCCCATAAAGCAACCAGAGCCCAACACTAATATTCAAGTAGCACAAGTTTCTTCATTCCATCGAGATCCGAATTATTGTAGGGAAGCCTTGCATTTATTTGCAAAATATCTTGATATAGTTCCACTCCTTCCTTCCCATGTAATTTCCAAAATTAGAGAAGACATCACCACAAGGGAATTCTAAGAATTTTTTTACAAGTGGCCAACCATTGCAGAGTAAATTTCCTCTTGTCGACAGTCTTTCTATATTTGATTTTCAGCATTAGTCCTCACAACAATTATTTCAATTTATCAAGGCTTCATTGACTCAATTAGAAGATTGGTTAGTTTTTGCTGACTCAAGGTACGATGAGATTGTTACTGTGCATGAATAGTAGCAACAACAACTCCTAATTGTTGTTAAGGAACACGATCAAATGCGTCATGAGAATGAACAAATGACAAAGTAGCTTGACAAGATTAGCTCCAAACTCCAACATATGTTTTCAATTGTTTCAGAGTATGTTCCTAATGCCCCAAAAGGATTTATATTTATGTGAGTTAACACAGTGTCTTGAAATCCTTGAGACCGCCTGTATATAAATGGTTTTTGCAAACAAAGAATTGTGTAGTATTATCATTGACTTACAGAATTATACTCCAAACCCTACAACACCATTCCAATAACATATTACTATTGTTGTTAAACATGCATCCAATTCTAAATATATGCTTCATTATTGTACTTGTGATTCCCAATAGATATTTTGCCAAGTATAGGATTTTCTAGGGTTACTCTCTAAACGTAATCGTCCTCTATATTCGTTGCAAGACCAGAGTAAGTAACTCATGGAACAAGCTCTTGCAACTACAAATCTTACACAACAACAAACATTTCTTTGATCGAGTTGAGGATATTGATAAGAACATTCATCACTTAGATGTGGAATCACATAAGGCCAAAACTTTACTACGTGATCTCAAGCCAACATCTAAAGCCCAATTTATGTAGCTTTGCAAAATCAACCATGATGCTGATACTTAGTGACAAATGTGGCTTGCTTCCCTTCCTAAGAAACTTGATGCAGAAAAAACATGCCAATTTGTTGACAAAGTTACTATTCTTCTCACTACCTAAAAAATTGTTGTGGAAGATTATAACAATTTCAAAGCTCAATCTTTGCAAAAAATTCCAGAGTTGGGCCCTTCATTTGAAGGAGTATCAGTATAGGGAGACAAAACATCAACAACATTCGCACAACCACAAGTGGGAAATTGTGCATACAAATGATTAACCTGAGGGCTAGTCAATAGACTATGGTCAAGGTCTGTTGGGTCCTTCACTTTTTGAAGAATTTTGATCATTTTTTCTAGAAAAGAACCACAAAGATGATCAACATAAAAACAAAAATTAAATGGTAAAACAAGCCAGAAAGTGGGACTAGAAAGGATGGAAGAGGCGACAGAGAGCAGTTATGTTGGGACTCGCCAAGGCCGCTAAACAAGGATCGAGATGTTGATTTTTAAAAGAATTAATCAGAAGTGGAGCAAAACAGCTAGATTTTGTCAAAGGGGTCAAGTTGGTCCATATCAAGTGAGCGTGGATTATAGCAGAAAGAGAAATCTGTATAAATCCATATAGGTCGAGTTGTAGCGAGAGAGATAGAGAGATATGCCAACATGTTGTTGGAATGAAATTTGAAGCCTTCTATGTGTATTATGATGTAATCCAATCCTGGTTGTGTCCCCTTTTGACATAATTCTAAATAGATCTTGTGTAGTCTTCGCAGATCTTCTTTGTAATGGCCTAATATTTTGGAATAATATATGAGGAATGTTGTGGGGTTATATTTATATGTTTTGTGATCGAATGTTGCTATGATGCATAACCCCTTTTAATTTGTTGTGATGATATATTACATTACCTATCATGTGTCAATGTGCATGTTTTATGTAATGATGTTTGAGGATATTTGAATAAATAAGAAATCAATGTATATTTTATGTAATAATCTAAATCTTGTCACTATCTAAAATCCCATTATAACATTTACAAGTCTCAGCACGCCTTGGGCAATACTTTCCTCCTTTATGAAGGAATCAAAATGTCGGTATTGTGCTAGACTATGACGGAATATTTTGTTGGCAACCAATGGCTGAACCCTGGGTCTTCATGATAAAATTTTCTTCCAACAATTCTTCCATCTGCTACCAATACCTATGCATCCCATGTCATCAACCAAGAATCCTTACTAGGAGGTTATGGGTGAACAAGTACAATTAAGCATAGTACATAGACAAGAGACAATCAAAGATAAGACACCAACATCAGTAGTATTCAAAGCAAGGAGATGTAGAGTACTTATCTTTTGAGAAAAGTCAACTTCCTCTTAATCTTGGTCTTCTTGTATCCAATCGCAAAATTAGTCATGTCCACATCATCATCTAGGTGCTAGGATTTCATCTCTCAAGCAGAAGCAATCAATCCTAGGGTTTAGTCTACAAACTCTAGTCCTTCTTCTTCTACCCTTTTGATTAGTTAGGGTTTACAATTGTATGACTATGGTTTTAATTTCAAACCCTATAATTTATTCATTCTTCAAAATTTTGTCTTGGGTTTACAAACCCTAGATATTTCAATATCTAAAATATTCAAAATCTTTCATCTTTCATATTTTCAAGTTCTACACGTATACTAATATGTTAGCTATAAACCCTAGAAATGCCAAAAATTTAATTTTATGTGCATGGAACTGAATATTCATGAGGGGAAAATCTATTAATTTGTTTGTCTTTATCCTTAATAGATAGAGGATACATACCCTCATATTGCATTAGATATCAATAATATCTAAATGTGATTTCTTCATAGTAGATCGAGCAATGTGATTGACAGGGTCTTCTAAGAGCACACATCTTAGCTTAGAAGAACTTAGAAGACATTGGATGCAAGATAATTTTAACATAGATCTATGCCTAGTTCTTGAGAAATAAAAACAAGATTTATACATACCTCTTGAGAAACTTTTACCTATCTTCCTTGAATTCGGTGCCAAATCACAATTCTTTTGGCTACTCATAATGCTACTAGTATGACATATGTCACTGAAATAAAGAACCTCCGGAACTTTGCTTTGCATTTCAAATGAGTAGTGCTTCAAGTTTCATTATCTTCCACATATGTGTGTAGCTTTGGACTGTCACTTAGTCATTCATCCCTAAACTCGGGTTTTATTATAATGTATGTTATGAAACCAACTCAAGAAAAGATAGAAAAGATAGATCAACGCCTTAGAATTCAGCCTCTTCGAGGGGGCAACCTCCTTTACATTACATAAATGAACAATTCTTGGATGATACAAATGAAAAGACCTCCTTTCTAT
>APFE031533914.1:0-20997 GCA_000404065.3 Pinus taeda | reverse complement strand
ATCATCAATAAATATATTAAAAAATAAATTATAACAAACCTCCAAAACAAAACAAAAATTGAAAAAAAGGTCATATTCAAAACGATGCTTAATATTATGAAATTTCTACTAATAATAATATCTAACTTAAAATATAACCTAACTAAATACCAAATTAATATATAATACTTTGGTTTGTGAAACAAAAAACCCCATAATAATTTCATTGCTTAATTTATAGAAGTGTACCTTTCTTATCCCTTTTAAATTTGAGCCTTTACCTTTAAAGAGAAACACATATTCTTAATTCTTAAGCCATACATGCAGTGTTTGTTAAAACAAGAGACAAATCAAAATTACAAAGGCAAAGTGGTTTGTGGTTTATTTTGTGAAAAGAATAGATACTTTGAACATGTTTAATCTCTACTTAGATACTTTGAACATGTTTAACCTCACTATTTTATCTCTAGGCACATGGCCATTAGGATCTTATGCCTAGGCTCACGGCCATAAAATTCAAATACTATTATATCTATGTGTGTCATGAGGAAAATTTGATTTTTTCAAAAAACAATGATACTTTTATAACTTAAATACATAACATGATTGTATGTTTATTAAGACTGGAAAGCATATGTTTTTATTTTTAAGCCTTTCATTTCAAACTTCATAGATGAGATTCCATCTTTAGGTATCGTCATGTGAAGGATGGCATGAGGAGAATGTTTAAGAGACCATTGGTTAATATGGGTTGATTGAATGGTTTCAGAAAGGAGCGAGGTTAGCTCACATTAATTTAATCCTTAAACCCATGATTCATCCTTGGACAAATACCATAGTTTCTTTAAATTGACTTGTGCGTGGTCTTAGGTGTTAGATAACCAAAATAAAGAGTGGTGGGATCTGAAGCTTCACGAGTTCGTGGTTTAGGAAAATAGAAACTCGCGGATATCAGAGGAAAAGTGGTTGGATCGCTATATATTCACGGATATTCACGAAATCTGCTTCACAACATTTCTGATAGAATTATACGAGTGGATCGCGAAGTTAGCTGATAGCGTCAGGAGGTGTAGATTAGACCAGCCGATAGTGTAGACTCCTGAATTGGTGCGCAGGCTAGAAGCCACCGAAGATAAACTTGTGCGCACGGTAGACCATTGGTTAGATCTAACCATAGGGGGATTTATCACTGAATTCGTGACAAATACAACCATAAGTTATAGTGAAGAAGAAAGGCAATTTCTCCAAGGATCACGAGGTAGGTACTTCAAATCATTGAATACTTGGATTAAGATTCTATTGTGCGAAAAATAGATTATGCGCGTATATTGATGTCTGGAGTAATGCGGAGCAGAAAGGGTTATCGAGGAGCAGGAGGAGTAGAGAAAAACCCTCTGATTTCTATCTCACGGGAGAGCGAGGAGGATCTCGCTAGTTTCTCGCCAGGAAGTGCAGTCCAATTGATTAAAGAATGCTTCCAACTGATTCCACCTCTGTCTACACTGCCACCCGCTTCACGCACATTGAGTCCACCCACACCAACACCACCTCCACCCCCTGCACCACCAAAATCTGGGATGGCGACCGCAACCAAGTTACCGACATTTTAGGGTGTAGGGAATGAAGAGCCAAGTCGGTTTTGGTTTGTGATAAAATCTGTATGGGACACGCAATCCATAACAGATGAAAACATCAAAAAGGCTACGTTGGTCAGTGTACTACAGGACCGCGTGCTGACATGGTACATAAAATACTCAACCGGCCATCCGAATGAGGGAATAGCGGTAATCTAGGATGCGCTAAATAAAGAGTTTAGCCGACTAAAGTCTGAAGCCCAGTCAGTCATTAGGTTCAAGGAGATAGCAATGTTGCCTGGCGAAAATCCGTGGGATCTAGACCAAAGGTTAAAGAGTACTATTCGCAAATCTAACATGACTTTGATAGATGGGAAGCATTGTGCGTGGTTTGTGGCATCATTGACACCCCATCTAAGGACGACTTTGTCACAAAAAAAGATCTCAACCCAAGTCGAGGCACTGGAGACAACAATGAGGTTACACGTGACCCCAATACCGGACCCAGGGTTGGGAGTTTAGCAAATCCACGTGCAACTTCAAAACTTGAGTTTGGAAATGCAAAACTTGAAGCAAGGAAGAATGTCCCAACCAGAGGTACGTCCAGAGGTAGGCTGTATTAAATGTAATAGTGAAGCGCACGATAAGGACCATTGCCCTGTCTTCGCGAACTATCTGGCGAAAGGAGGCTCGATGCTGTTAAAAGTGGAGGTACAAGCTGGACCGAGTGTCGTGCCTGTGCTCTGGTGTGTGATTTTCCAAGTGGGAGGAAAGCATGCCACGGACAGCTGCCACCTATTGCCAAGCTTACGACAACCTCCTCAACACTTATTTTGTAACTTCTGCAAAACGATCGGTCATGAGGAAAGAGATTGTCGCATATTGATGGATCGACCACCTACGTATAGGATGAAAATAGAGACGCATAGGCAGGACCAACCACACCATTCGTGAGGGGGATTCCTGGTACGTGGATGGGGTCGTGGCAGAATGGGACCTTGACAAGGATGAGGACAATTAATCTGCTATAATTGTGGAGGGCCAGGGCATTACACGTGAGATTGTATGAACCCAACCAAAGCCTGTTGCCTGTCATGCTACCAGTTTTATCACGATGCAGTTGACTGCCCTACGCTAATTGCTCAATTGCGGGAAAAAGGAGTGCTCCCAGCTAGCCCCATTCAGAACGTCCAAATGATGAACGTTGAACCACACACCAAAGACCCCAACATAAATATGATGCTCACAAGTGGTGCAACTACAGGGGAAGATAAGGGGAAGAAGTCGGAAGAGGATACCTAGGTTCATAAGGCTCCCACAAAACAAGCATAATTTGATTTGGTGCGAGCAAAGGAAACCTTTTTGGAGGCTAAGAAAAACTTCGCAGAAGCATATTCTTCAGGTAGTAAGGGGCAACTAGAACTGGAACGGATAATTCTTTGATAACTACCTTCTTAGAAAACTATATGAAGCTTCTAATGGATGCTAATGTGGTGAAAGGGTTACAAGAGTTAATAACTAGATGTGTAGGGGCAGACGAATCGTGCTTGATCCGCAAATTGGGCAAACATGTTTTGCGTACCAGTCAGGAGATGCGACTGACCATCCAGATTGGTGACTATGAGATGGACCAGGTCGTTTTAGATCTGGGGTGCGACGCAAATGTCCTACCAAAACGGACTTGGGAACGCATGGGCAGGCCTACGCTGCAATGGTCCCTGATCCAATTGTGGATAGCGAACCAACAAAAGATTCTACCTATGGGAAGGCTGCAAGGGATTACCGTGGACATGACAGTGCCAGCACACAAATCGATTTTGAAGTCATTGAAATCGTGGATGACAGTAATCCATATCTGGCATTGCTAGGGATAGATTGGACAACAAACATGAATGGAATCATCAACCTCAAGAAACGGAAAATGATCTACGAAAAGAATTCTCTCTGAGTAGTGATTCCATTGGATCCAGCTGAAGGCGCACGTTATACTGAACCTGTGCATGATGACGACAGTGATGGGGAACTAGACTGTATCTACCAACTCACAGTACGAAATCAGGACAGGGTGAATCCAACAGTGGACGGTCAACTCTCATGGGACCGCGATAGTTCTTGCACGTCGGATTCGGATGAAGAGGTTGAACGATGGTAGAACCGACTGCATGAAGTAACCACATTAAATTGCAACAGGATGGTCGTGACAGGAGCCGTAGAGCCACCCACGGAGGAAGCCGAAGAACTGGTCACCTCGATGAAATCGAAACCAGGTGCGCTGAAAATATCTATGGTAGCACCCTGAACGATGATGGCTTCATTAAAAGGGGTAGTCTTAACAAAGCGAAGGAAAAAGTGTGGAGGTCTCGGACAGGCATAGGTACAAGTGGCCAGACAAACTAAGGAAAGCAGCCTGAAGCGACTCTGGTCGCTAGTAGCCAACGACAGGGTCCGCAGGGACTCAAAAGGGCAGCACACATTGCGACCTTCCAATGACACAAACCTCTTGGAAGTTGCAAATACCACGGACTAGATGGATCTGTACTAAGCACACTAAGCGATGGAAGAGAGCTCAGAGGAAGCCGGGTAGCTGCAGGCCTCGCGCTGACGACACACTCTAGGCACAGTCGGGAGACCAAAGCACGATATATGGGAATGGATTTAGCAGAATGTCACGTTGCGATGCTCACAAAAGCACAGTCCTTCTGCACATAAGGCGATTCAAACCGCTTAGGAATACTTCTAAGAATGACCGAGCTATGGCCCTGCTATCATGGTTGCGTACACATCCTCGGAACATAAAAATGGCTACCCGAGTGCTCGAGCGATGCTCGCAGCCCGGGCTAGCAAGGACATTACAACTTCGCACCAGCGGTGCGAACACCTGACTAGTGGTCGACGCTACAGTCTTAGTGCCCCGAGTAGCTGAAAGAAGGTGTGGGACTATAAACAAGTCTGCAGGAATCTAGTCTAGCAAAATGCTTCCCTCCCAAATTACTCTGCCCTCCCGATCGCAGCAGCACCCGATGGACTACACTATCGCACAGACCAATCAAGAGATGACCGTTAGCACCACTATTCATGTCAAGGATGTTACGGTATGGCAGGAAGGAGTGGGCAGTGGACCTTTAAGACGAAAGTTCTGAGTTAGATCTGCTAAGATTTGCCGATGGAACGTTAGTACTAAGCTAGAAAAGGAGGGAAGGGAGTTGTTCAAAGTTACGGCTTTATATCATGACCTGGGCATGACACGGGCATATTGGCACTATACATCAAAACAGAGCAACAAGAATTTGGCTCCCAGACAACCCATGAGTACCATGGCTAGAACCCGAGCACGATTCGCGGAAGAAATGCAGCTAAATCTGGAAGAGTCAGAGGGCGTGAGTCGGGCACCTGGGGTTTCGAAATCCCCATGCACATCACAAAAGAAGAAGACTAAGCAGAAGACAAGAACAATCCGAGCATCACCACGGTTCACTAAACAATCCACAGCTGATAAGGGAAAAACCGTTTCCACCAAAACCAACGAGGATGACGATGCTCTCTAGGAGCTTCTTGACCAGATAGACGCACAGGCCGAGGAAGAAGTGGATTCATTCCAACTCCCATCATTACCTCCATATCTCTCTCCGTGGTGAGGGTCAACCAAGCTACCCAAGGACTTAGATGTTGTGAAGGCTGAGCTTCAGGCCCCACTTCTTCTAGATGACATAAGGTTCGAAGGCTTGTCGTTAGGGCACGTTCCGAGCCTCAAGTTTGAAGATTTGGATCTGAGCGACCACGATAATTTCCCTGAGTTGGTCGAAGTCATGTTATTACCGCAGGCATGACTACTAGGTGTGGAGAAGGCAGACATCCTCAACCTCAGATGGCTACCTCACTACCATTGCGTGACTATTACCACATTTGTAATCCGACAACTACTCTGTCTAGTACATGATGGATTCCTGTGGTTGGAAGAGCTGATCCCGATCACAGCTGAACTAATCCACCGAATAACGCACCTACCGCTGAAAGGAAATGACCCCATTGGCACTGCAGGAACCAGCAGCGAGGTACGCCTCGCTGAAACAACAAAGACGTGATACCATTTGGAGAAAGGTAAGCACGGATATGTCATAGCCAGCTTCAATGGCCGAGCCATATGAGTGGCTACCCAACTCCTCGCTGGTAAACTCATTAGGAAGTGCCACACATACAAGGTACCTGCTTCTTTCATTGCGCTGGACGGACAGTGTGCCGAAGGGGTTCAGTTCAATTGGGCACAGTTCTTATGCAACGAGTTCCTGACCAATTGTCAAGAAGCATAGGACAAAGGTAAGACATTTCACTATGCATGGTTGCTTTTGTCAATCCTCTTGGTTATAGGCAAATTGTCGTAGGATAGCCAGTTCCCCAGCATTATAGATGACCTCCCTGAGCCAGTACGGTATATGGCGCTATGCGATACAAGGGATGTGACAAGGGTTTCTGCAATCCGAGCATTTTGGATCTTTATGGAAGGAAAGATAAGGACAAGGATTGCTCGACGACCGCGAATGTCTCCCACGATCTAAAATAATTTCCAGAGCATGGTCGAGTTTAAAGTCGACATGCATCACTTGTACATCTGGGCGCGGAAGGATCTGAAACAATCCTGGGTCACACTCTCGTTCATGGCAACGGATGAGGAAATTTATGCAGTTTTGGCAGCATGGCCACTCGAATGATGTGCTCCATATAAGGTCATCCTCAACCAACTCTCCATGTAGCAGTAGAAGAAGGATTGATAGCAGCGGCTCATGCACATGGCAGAAAAGGCACATCGGGAACAACAGAGACTCCCAAGAACCCACCAGCAGAAGAGACCACGAGAGAGCAGGGATTGGAGTCAAACTAGGAAATAGAGACGCAGGACCACACGGACCAGGTCAAGCAGTTGCACAGACAAGACTCACCAAATGCCCGGAAAAAGTCCAAAATAACAAAGGTTTTAGAGAAAGAATTCACAACGAGTCCTACCACTACTAGTACATTGCCCGCTCTAATTACAGAGCAAACAATTGTGTTGGGGGAGATCCGGATGCAATTGGAGGCATTACAAGCTGCTCTCTAGGCATGGTCCACCGCCACAACTGAGCAGATGGTGCGCGCACCCGCACCGAACACTATACCATTGCCAGCTGATGTTATCCTAGTCAAAGACACCGGTAACGAACGTAGTTGGGAGTTAAATGTAGCTGCCCTACTCGGTGGGTTACTCTACCAATGGCAGGAAGGGCTCTCTAATGAACTCCGAGTTAGGGAAAGTCGCGCCCTTCACACTTTAATGGAGCAAAAAACTAAGTTAGAACAGGGCAATCTTCAGCAAGCTGCCTTGGTCGAACGTTATCGGGATGTCGAACAAGCCGTGACAGAAGCATGTAGCATGGTTCTTGCGTTAGCTATCCCCATGGACCTTCCAACCATTACCAAGGTTCAACACATGGCCACAGGAGTCCGCACGGCCCAAGAGACGGCCGCAAAAGCATAAGGGGAGCTTTCTCTACAAATAGCAGAGCTCAAACTCTAGGCACAACAACCCTTGGTAGATCGTGAACAACATCGCGCAGAAATTCAAGCAGGCATGGAAACAATGAGGTGCGTTGTCCGTGAATATTCGGGGCTCTTAGATCAGTCTATTGGTATACTTACATCTCTCTAGGATGACCCCACCATATAGCACGTGGAAGCTGAGGCGCGCACGCTACAACAGGCCTATGATACAGCTTGCGGAGATGCACAAATGGTCGCTATCACACAATAGGTGGCCAAAATGAGGGAGGCCCAAGCTCTCAAAGCCTAAATGGACGTTGCACGACAATAAGAGGCAGAGCTTAAAGAACGCATTCAACCTTGGCTCAATGAATCATTTGCCGTCTCTACAACGATTGAAGGCAAGTTAGCACATATGCAAGCAGTATGTGATTCCGAATAGGCAAATCCAACTAACACGGATGCATCAGTGACTCGGGTGGAATAGGTACAACGAATCGCCACAGAATTTGGTGAGGAAACACGCATTGTGCAGAAGTTGTTAACTGACCTCCATGAGAAGATTTCTGCACCAGCCGAGTGACTCAGGACAAGTCACGATGATTGTGTTGGGGGACTGTTTGGTAGCGTAAGCCCCGCGCAATGGTTAGGGGGATTGAAGCCTAACATTTTGGGTAAAGTTAGGGTAAAGACTCCGCTAAAAGTGCAGAGCACGAATTATAATATGTTGAGTCGAAGGGTAGTCCGCCCAAAAATAATGTAAATAAATGTAAATAAAGTCAGCCCGCTCAGGGATCACGGGCCAAGGAAAGGTATAAATAGAGCGAGGCTCTATGAGTAGAGATAGCTAAGTTTTGATGGTTGATCTTGAATATGAAATGTAATGGGTTTTTGAAGAAAATAGTCTGAAAGCGTCTGTAAGTATGAGTCGAGGGTTGGGGTAGTCGATAGAGGCTCTGCAGCTGTGTGCGCAGAGGCCTGGAAAGTGCACAGTTGTGTTCATGGACCCCCGCAGCTGAGTGAGCAGGGCGGATCAAGATGTATTGATGATAAGTGGAAATAAAGATAAGTTTCTCTGAAAGTTCTGTGTTCCTTCTTAGCTATCGCGAATTTGACTTTTATAATATTTGTTTAATTAATCTGCTTATTGTATGAATATATGTAAATTTGGGTTCATTTTAAATGCGCGAAACGGTTGCGTTGGTTAAATGTTTGCTTAAAGACCCTGTTGAATAGATCTGATTTATAACTACATCCTCCAATAGAACAACGCACTAATAAAAAGGTATAATCAATCTAGATCTATGCGAATACCGAGCAATGCGGAGCTGTAGACCGGTGCGTGAAACCTTCAGACCACATCTAGACATCCCTAAGGTACGGAAACCTGGTTCCAGCACCCTCCCCTACTACCTCGGGTGAGACCTCAGTTCGTGCTCTACGGGCTGTTGCCAAAAGGGCCAGTAGCTGTGGGATTTTTTTGGCTAAATAACTCTTCTGAACCTGGGTCAAGCCCATATAAGCCAACAGATTTCTTCATAGTAGATCTAGCAATGTGATTGACAAGATCTTCTAAGAGCACACATCTTAGCTTAGAAGAACTTAGAAGACATTGGATGCAAGAGAATTTTAACATAGATCTATGCCTAGTTCTTGAGAAATGAAAACAAGATTTATACATACCTCTTGAGAAACTTTTACCTATCTTCCTTGAATTTGGTGCCAAATCACAATTCTTCAGGCTACTCGTAATGCTACTAGGATGACATATGTCACTGAAATAAAGTACTTCTGGAACTTTGCTTGTTGTTAGGTTCCTATAATAATAGGGATCATAATTTTGAATTGACTATAATAAGTCTTGTAATATTGTACATACTTTTTCTTTCTACAAAAATGTTTTCCATATTAAAAAACTAAAAAATGTAAAGAGAGTATGTCCTAAAAGAATAATAAAAGGACAAAAAGAAAAACAAAAGTGAAAAAAAGTGAAAAATATGAAACCCAAACAAAAACATATCATGAAATTGTGCAAATTCAAGTGCCACTACTTTTTACTTCACTATGCAAAATAACGGTTGTGTGTAGCTTGTCAGAAATGCCACAACCCATGATAGTCAAATAGTTTAATCTTGACTAAATCATGGTTTAAATTTCATGTTTATAGATAGAGAATAAAGATCTGACCAAACTATTTAACCTTGGTAGATCAGTAGTTAGGTAGAGAAATAAAATGTGCTCATAAGCTTAATCTGAACCATTGGAAGTTATAAGGTTAGAATTAGATAGTTTACTTTTCAAAAGAAAGAGGAAAGAAAGAGTATGCTAGCTTAAATGCACCCAATAAAGTGAAGAAAAAATGTTAGGGTAAGTAAAGTGTAGGTAGAATAAAGGTTGCAGAAGTACAAGGGTGTTAAAGAATACGCAAACTTATCATGCTTAACCATATGTTTCAGTGTGCAAGAGCAGTTATGAAAGTCAAAGGATGTTCACAAGCTGATTGAATTAACTTCCCCTCATTTCATTTCATTTCACCCCCCACTACTTATTTACTAATTTCCCCCATTTTCCTCTCATTTCTTATAAAAATACCATTTTCCCTCCATTCTAACCCTTGCCCCTTGGTTTCACACATTTTCCTAGCAAATTACCCTCCAAAGGTCATTTCCTAACCCAAAACCCCTTTTCCCTAGTGTGAAACCCTTTCCCCTTTGAAAAAATCATTTTTCCCTTATTAATTTCCCTATTTTATCTAGAAACTCCATAAAACCCCCCTTGTCCTAAGTTTAAATTCCCCCTCCGCATTTACTTAATTAACTCTACTATTCATATATTTCCCAACAACACCCTTTTAACCCATAAAACCCCTTTATCCTAAGTTTTGTTTTCCCCTCGCTTTGTTTAAATAACTCTGTAAAATTCACATTTTCCCAATATAAAGCTGTTTAACCCACCACCCTTGGTGCGATTAATGAACCCCGCCACATTTTAAACCCGGGTCCCATTTTACTAAACCTGCTTATATTTAACCCTGCTTTATATCATTAATTAATTACAGTTAAGTGTAATTAATCCCCCTGGGCCCCGCAAATCTTCGCCCTTATTCCCTCCATGCATTTCCACCACGCAATAGTCGTTAGATCTTGCACCCCCAGATCTAACGGGGCACATCCATATCGCGTTGATTTCTTTTTTGAGCTTTACCTACCCGAGAGCATGCGAGATTCGCGGTTTTGCTCGGGCCCCTTTCGGTTACGTGGCAACTTTGGGTTAACTCGCATGCTCTCATGGAAAAACCGCCCGACCGCCAAAAGCGGTGTGATGAACCTTAATACTACCTCCCCACGTAGGTCGAAACCATCCACTATTCATTATAAAATTCCTCCCCAATTCTAGCCGTTACCCATTAAAACACCGAAGACCCTCATTTTCACTCTTTTCGCTCGTTTTTCACTAGAAAGATTCCTAAGCCTTCCTGTGCCACCCTAAGCCTCTGTAACCCAATTTGACCTCTGATTACCTTTCAAACACACTCTAGACTCCATCCACAAACATCTCAATTCCCTGAAGCCATTATCCCCTCCCTGCCAACCTGTGTTCTTATTAACAATTGTTTTATTTTGCAGGTTATTAGCAGAACGGGAGCTTGGATAAACAATTTTGATACTAGTTCCAAAACCTGTTTATTCCAAGGCTCGCAAGGAAATGTATTCAAAAGGCTTTGTTCAAAAGGAAAAGACAATTATCACAGAGTATAAGGAAACAATTTACACAATAAATGTTAAAGAGAGATGAAAACATTTTCACTAGCACAGCAAAAGATTCTTACAAACTACTCTCTAAGAAACATTTTGTATTCTACATGTGTCTTTTAGTAAAAATCATTTTTACTAAAAGCACAGAAACATGAAAGAATGAGTAATATTTACAGTAAAAGGTAAAAATGAAAGCAGGTGACAGAGCATACAGTGAAAAGAATAAACAGAGGAGGGAGATGAAAGTGTATCAGATGAAAGGTCATAAGTAAATATGGCAGCCAGCATGAAGTCAAACAGCCAAGCAGCTTAAAGGGCAAAATATCAAAGACTAAAAGACAACAGAACCTAAATAACAGGGACAACAAACAACAGTTCAATAGTTGTCTCTATCTTCTTGCATGAAGATATTTATTTTCCCTAGATTAGTTCTCAATGCAATTTTAGATATTTTGTAAGCTCTTTTGTATAAATACTTCATAATTCGAAGTATGGTGGTGGTGGATTTATGAATATTGTTGAAGCTGACTGATCTACTACCTAAGGGTTATTGTACCAATTTCCAGTTGACGGACATGACAAGTTATAAAGAAACTTATTTACAGGATTCATGTGTTGAGCTATCTCAGTGAAGTATAGATTTCATCTTGTGTATGTTCTTTTTCTAAGTGTTTCATAAACTTAAATGTTATCCAAATTTGAATGAATTAACTGGAAATTTAACTTAGAAATTGTTTAAGTACACTCAATTTTGCACAGTTAGTCATTTATAAGTTTTCCTCTAATATCAGGATTTGAGAACCCTTAATTGCTCTCCCATCCCGGTTGACCTCTTTCACTTCTCTTCATGATCTAGTTTAAGGAATCCTTAACTGCTCCTTGATCCTGTTTGGAAATCATTTCACCATCCAGCCTTTGAGATCTAATATTGCTCACCTATCTTGCCCTATAACATTTTCTTTATGGTTTGTTGTTGTTCTGTTTTCAAAGCCCAATTGACTCCATAACCCAATGGAAAATAGACATTCATCTATTCATCTACGTAAGTGATCCCACAACCCAAATTCAAATCAAAACCCAAGTACAATCATAACTAGCCTAAAATCAATTAACTAAAACAAAGTTAAATCATAAAGAGAGAGCCCTCTCTGAGAATTAGGAAGGCTAGATCCTAATATCCAAAGTAGGTTTGTGGTTACCTCGGTGATTTATTTCTTTAACCTTGAGAAATTTTTTGAATGATAACACTTGTCACAAAGGAGTAGTGCTTTAAGTTTCATTATCTTCCACATACGTGTGTAGCTTTGGACTGTCACTTAGTCATTCATCCCTAAACTCAGGTTTTATTATAATGTAGCTTGGATTTACATTCTTCATTGAATGCTCATACCTTGATCCAATTGACTGCTTCAAATGGTTAAAGACTTGGTCATAGAGGCTCTTGATATTTTTCCACATAAAAATTTGGACTCACAACATAATAATTCAGATGTTCATCACAGAGGGGTCATTTGGATCTCTTCTTTTAAGATTGCTTCTTTATCTTGACGTGGATATTTAACATAGGCATATTTTTTTATTCTTATTGTTTCTTATGTCTTCTTCTCAAATCAAACTCAAAATTTAGCTTACTATACATCCTTTGTCCCTTTAGATATTCTTTAGCTTAGAATCATAATTAGAATTTCAGACTGAAATCTACACTGGTGATAAAATGGTTTTTGAGACTTGGCCTTATACATGGAGCTTGATCCCTTATTATCATTATGTAACCTCATACTTAGGATCATAGGAGGATAGCCTTATTACATAATGTCATTACAGAGACTTGTCACAAAAACTAGAATAGTATTTAAGCCTTCCAAAGGAGCTTAGACCAGTGGTCACACTTCAAAAAATTAGACTTTGGATCTCCTTTTATAGTTTGAATTAGTACATAGCTAGACAAGATTACAAACTCATTTTCTTGCATTTGAGCTGGACAAATGTTACTTAACAACATTGGAGATATTGTGAATCACTCATAGAGATGAGGGTCAAACTTTACACCAACTCGAATTATTAAGATTAGATAGATGGATTATATAACAGTACTCAGATTCCATAGAGACAGTTGATATACTGAGAGATGATCCTTCTTAAAGTCGTTTTACATAAAGATGATTCACAAAATTTCTACCTACTAGCCCAGAGAGAGTTCAACCTTTTAATGAGATAGATTTCAACTGCTTCTACGATTTTCCTTAACTTTGATACCATTTTGGAAATTTGATTGAAAGATTGAATTTCTCATCATGATAATTACTTGTGGCAATTTATATATGTTTTTCCATTAGCAATTACTTCATTTATTAGGTCATTAAGAAATTATACAAATACAATGCACAAAATAAAAAGAAACACCAAAAATTAGGTGACGGGCTAGGGAAAAAGCCACAAGCAAAAAACCCATCAATCATTTCCTTATAGATTCTACATCAACAAGAGAAATCCAAGTACACTAACCAGTGATCCAAGTGCCAAGTTAGCCCTCCAATCTCTTCCACGTTTTTGTCCACAAGGTTGTTAACCAATCCACCAAAATCTTGTCCTTTAGATGCCACATCCCACTGAGATGCCTTCCTGTAGCTCGCATCACAAAGAAAGTAACATTTTTGTGGCTCACATCACACAGAGATAATATGTCATAGGAACTTGCATCAGTATGGAGAAATATGTCATAGAAACTTGCATCATCATATGGACACATGTCACATAAAATTCACATCAAAGGGAGCCTTGGGCCTTCGTGAGTTACAAACTATAGGAGCCTCACAATCTTCGTTTTCCACAGAGATATATAACCTCAAATACCCTTCGACATAAATATGTAACTTCAAATTTGTGTTCTCCTTATAGATATGTATAGCTTTAGATAGACCTTGCATTTCAAAGATGTTTATATTCGTTTGAAGTATGCTTTTGGAGGAACTTTCATGGGTTATTTATAGTCTTCCATACATGCAAAAATGTTGAGTCGACTTGTTCCTAGGAGAGCCGACTTGGCAACTTGAAGGAACAAATGCCACTTACTAAAATTCAAATTTTTCTGCTTTTGGCAAGGGTCACAAAGAACATGCCCTTTTTCGTTTTCTTTTGACCAAAACAAAGCATGAAGAACATGTCAGAAAATAATAAGAATTTTCTTTTTTTGTTTTTACATAAAAATACATATAAATACAAGTAAAATTATGAAGACTAAACCTAGTTACAATTCCAACAAGTATGAGGCATTAGTCACAAAAACATAAGATTTGGAAGAAAGCAATAAAGACAACAAAAACAAAAAAGGGAAAAGGAAAATTACTATAACCAAGAAAGAGGAGCAAGATAGGATAGACATGGAAATTAAGAAAACTAATAAAGTCAACTATGAAAGAAATATTTCCTCTACCTACACCACTCTTGCTTCAAGCTCTAGCCATAATTATTAATTTACACCACTCTTGCTTCAAGCTCTAGCCATAATTATTAATCTAAACCATTTAAAAATATATGTTTAGAAAATGGAATATTTTGTTAGGCTTATACTCTTAAAATCCTTTAACCATACCTATATTGTTTCTAAATAAATATGCTACATTTTAAAGGTTTCCAAATGTTGCGTTCAAATTCCCACATGAGTATAAACAGAAAATAACTTCAATATTTTTTTAGAATTGCTACATATATTTCCCTTCAAAGCGTATCACAATTTAAATTACTCGCAAATTATAGGTTATATTATTAATAAATAACTTTATTAATAAAAAAAAAATTGAAATAAAATAATCATATAATAAAATACAAATTTAAAATATTTTTTATATATATTCAAATAATCAAACTTAAAATAAATTAGCCAATAGAAAAAGCAAATCCTAAACCTTTTCACCAACTTTTAACGTATTGTCCAGCCACCCAATTTAAATGATATTCAAAATATTCAACCGGGATTAGTTGTTTATTCCTAAAAAGTGTGTACAAATAGATTAATTACAGCTAACCCTGTCTTTACAAAAAAGACCATTTGAAATACAGTGGAGGGTAGCATCCCAATAAAGAATCCTAATACATAGAAAGGATATTCCGTACAGTAACGGTTGGCCAAGAACCACAATTATTAAACCCAACCGTTTGTTTCATTGTCTTTGCATAGTCATGATAGACATGGCCCCATTTACCTTATTGTTTCAGACTTGAGGGTCCAAGTAGCGGATTTGAAGACCTATTGCAAAATGAGTACTTCATTGTTTTATCTACTCCTTCAAAAATTATTAAATTTTATGGGAATTTTTAAATAATGAGAAAACTTATTATAATTACGTTGTCAAACTAGCAGGGGACATTCATCATTGATTGCTATTCACAGATGCATGATGAATCATCATTAGTATTTAATGAAAATTATGTCACTTCATAAGTATTATTTAATGAAAGTCATGTTACTTGGAATTATTTATTGGTGATCTATAAGGGGGCAGGCTTTAACTCTTGTCAGATATCTTTGGGTCTTGGGCCATTAACTTATTTCATCACATCTAAAGAAAATAAACGCTTAATTAAACAATGTTGTGAAATCCTTCTTTACAATTACTTTAAATATATTATTTTCCAATATTTAAAATCATCAATAAATATATTAAAAAATAAATTATAACAAACCTCCAAAACAAAAAAAAGTTGAAAAAAAAGTCATATTCAAAATGATGCTTAATATTATGAAATTTCTACTAATAATAATATCTAACTTAAAATATAACCTAACTAAATACCAAATTAATATATAATACTTTTGTTTGGGAAACAAAAAACCCCATAATAATTTCATTGCTTTATTTATAGAAGTGTACATTTCTTATCCCTTTAAGAACCTCTTTAACATAATAATTTCATTGCTTAATTTATAGAAGTGTACCTTTCTTATCCCTTTTAAATTTGAGCCTTTACTTTTAAAGAGAAACACATATTCTTAATTCTTAAGCCATACATGCAATGCTTGTTAAAACAAGACACAAATCAAAATTACAAAGGCAAAGTGGTTTGTGGTTTATTTTGTGAAAAAAATAGATACTTTGAACATGTTTAACCTCACTATTTTATCTTTAGGCACATGGCCATTAGGATCTTATGCCTAGCCTCACGGCCATAAAATTCAAATACTATTATATCTATGTGTGTCACGAGGAAAATTTGATTTTTTCAAAAAACAATAATACTTTTATAACTTAAATACATAACATGATTGTATGTTTATTAAGACTAGAAAGCATATGTTTTTATTTTTAAGCCTTTCATTTCAAACTTCATAGATGAGATTCCATCTTCAGGGGATCGTCATGTCAAGGATGGCATGAGGAGAATGTTTAAGAGAGCATTGATTAATATGGGTTGATTGAAGGGTTTCAGAAAGGAGCGAGGTTAGGTCACATTAATTTAATCCTTAAACCCGTGATTCATCCTTGGACAAATACCATAGTTTCTTTAAATTGACTTGTGAGTGGTCTTAGTTGTTAGATAACCAAAATAAAGAGTGGTGGGATCTGAAGCTTCACGACTTCGTGGTTCAGGAAAATAGAAACTCGCGGATATCAGAGGAAAAGTGGTTGGATCGCAATATATTCACGAATATTCACGAAATATTCTTCACAACATTTCTGATAGAATTATACGAGTGGATCGCGAAGTTAGCTTATAGTGTCAGGAGGTGTAGATTAGACCAGCCGATAGTGTGGACTCCAAAACTGGTGCGCAGGCTAGAAGCCACCGAAGATAAACTTGCGCGCGTGATAGACCACTGGTTAGATCGAATCATAGGGGGATTTATCACTGAATTCGCGATAGATACAACCATAAGTTATAGTGAAGCAGAAAGGCAATTTCTCCAAGGACCGCGGGGTAGGTACATCAAATCATTGAATACTTGGATTAAGATGCTATTGTGCGAAAATAAGATTTTGCACGTATATTGATGTCTAGAGTAATGTAGAGTGGAAGGGGTTATCGAGGAGCAGGAGTAGTAGAGAACAACCCTCTGATTTCTATCTCGTGGGAGAGCGAGGAGGATCTCACTAGGTTCTCGCCAGGAAGTGCAGTCCAATTGATTAAATAATGCTTCCAACTGATACCACCTCTGTCTACACTACCACCCGCTTCACCCACATCAGGTCCACCCACACCAACACCACCTCCACCCCCTGCACCACCAAAAGCTGGGATGGCGACCACAACCAAGTTATCGACATTTCAGGGTGTAGGGAATGAAGAGCCAAGTCGGTTCTGGTTTGTGATAAAATCTGTATGGGACACGCAAACCATAACAGATGAAAACATCAAAAAGGCTACGTTGGTCAGTGCACTACAGGACCACGCGCTGACATGGTACATAAAATACTCAACCGGCCATCCGAATGAGGGAATAGAGGCAATCCAGGATGCGCTAAATAAAGAGTTTGGCCGACCAAAGTCTGAAGCTCAGTCGGTCATTGGGTTCAAGGAGATAGCAATGTTGCCTGGTGAAACTCCGTGGGATCTAGACCAAAGGATAAAGAGTACCATTCGCGAAGCTAACATGACTTTGATAGATGGGCAACATTGCGCGTGGTTTGTGGCATCATTGACACCCCATCTGAGGACGGATTTGTCACAACAAAAGGTCTCAACCCAAGTCGAGGCACTGGAGACAGCAATGAGGTTACATGTGACCCCAATACCAGACCCAGGGTTGGGAGTTCAGCAAATCCATGTGCAACTTCAAAACTTGAGTTTGGAAATGAAAAACTTGAAGCAAGGAAGAATGTCCCAACCAGAGGTACGTCCAGAGGTAGGCTGTATTAAATGTAAGAGCGAAGCGCACGATAAGGACCATTGCTCTGTCTTCGCAAACTATCTGGCGGGAGGAGGCTCGATGCTGTTAAAAGTGGAGGTACAAACAGGACCGAGTGTCGTGCCTGCGCTCTAGTGTGTGATTTTCCAAGTAGGAGGAAAGCATGCGACGGAAAGCTGCCACTTATTGCCAAGCTTACGACAACCTCCTCAACACTTATTTTGTAACTTCTGCAGAACGATGGGTCACGAGGAAAGAGTTTGTCACATGTTGATGGATCGACCACCTACATAAAGGATGCAAATAGAGACGCGCGGGCAGGACCAGGCCACACCACTCGCAAGGGGGATTCCTGGTACGTGGACGAGGTCGCGGTGGAATGGGACCTTGACAGGGACGAGGACAATTAATCTGCTATAATTGTGGAGGGCCAGGGCATTACACGCGGGATTGTACGAACCCAACCAAAGCCTGTTGCCCGTCATGCTACCAGTTTTATCATGATGCAGTTGACTGCCCTACGCTAATTGCTCAATTGCGAGAAAAAGGAGTGCTCGAGCTAGCCCCACTCAGAACGTCCAAATGATGAATGCTGAACCATGCACCGAAGACCCTAACATAAATATGATGCTCAGAATTGACGCAACTACAGGGGAAGATAAGGGGAAGAAGCCGGAAGAGGATACGTGGGTTCATAAGGCTCCCGCAAAACAACTAGAATTTGATTTGGTGTGAGCGAAGGAAACCTTTTTGGAGGCTAAGAAAAACTTCGCAGAAGCATCTACTTCAGGTAGTAAGGGGCAACTGGAACTGGAACAAGATAATTCTTTGATAACTACCTTCTTAGAAAACTATATGAAGCTTCTGAGGGATGCTAATGCAGTGAAAGGGTTACAAGAGTTAATAACTAGATGTGTAGGGGTAGACGAATCGTGCTTGATTCGCAAATTGGGCAAACATGTTTTGCGTACCGGTCAGGAGATGCAATTAACCATCTAGATTGGTGACTATGAGATGGACCAGGTCGTTTTAGATCTGAGTGCGACGCAAATGTCCTACCAAAACAGACTTGGGAACGCATGGGTAGGCCTACGCTGCAATGGTCCTTGATCCAATTGCGGATGGCGAACCAACAAAAGATTCTACCTATGAAAGAGGAAGTTAAGAAAATTGAAAGCAAATGAAAATGCCTTCAAATGGCATATGAGATTTTGAGTTACATACTAGGCACGAAAGTATATGAAGATGATAGAGTTTTATTGATTCAAAAAAGCTTTTATTATCAATATTGTGAAGGAAAGGGGAATGTAATAACAAGTTATTTGATAAAAATGTTCAAGATAAATAAAAAGTATGAGGCACAAGTCAAAGAAGCATACAATTTAGAAGAAATAAAAGAAGATAACCATAATAAATAGTGGGAGAGGAAAATTGTTATAGCCAAGGAAAAGGGGTAAGGTATGACCAGAACAACAATTGAGGATGTGGATAGAATCAACCATGAAAGGATATTCCTTTATGATATTTTTTATTATTATGCTAATATGGTTTACACAGGCTATTTGTAGATATATGTATGCATTAGATGTTGTATTAAAATTTGGATATCGGTGTAAATATAATGGAGAGTAATTTTGATATATTTTATTATTATTACAAATATTATATTAAAAAGATAGTATAATTTAAATGGTTTGTAAATTATATTATATATTATTATTTTAGATTTATTTTGATCAAAATTTTTCACTCTAAAATAGGTTTGTATGTCAAGATTTAATTTTTCTCCACGCTTGGTATATCTAAAGTTAAGATGGATTTAGGCTGGTTTAATTTGCCCATTTAAATAAGTTATATTCCACATGAATACCATGGGTCAATACCATAGGTTCTCAATACCATGGGCCATTTGTATTTTTATTCTTATTTTATTTTTTTTAGGGTATTTATTTTTATCTACATTACATTATATTAATGTTTTAATTTTATTTTTATTTTTTTTTATATTTATGCAATTTGACACAATCAAAATATTAAACATTACATCAAACATATATTTGGGTTCAAGAGGGCCTCAATTAATACATAGTCATGGCTAGAAAAATATATTATAAAATGAATGATTTAATAATAATAATAAATAATATAATCTAATTTTATGGTCACAACCAAGCTAACATCAAATTGGTATAATAAGACCCTCTTATTTATGGGACAAGGAACCCCCTAATGTACCAATCTAATTGCCAAAATCTATAATGATATACATACTCTCCTCTCTCTGGGTTTGAACCTATAATAAATATCTTCTTTTAAAATAGTTTATTTTATAATTTAAATAATCATTTTAAAATAAAATAATTTTTTAATTAAAAAATTGTTGGAAATATAATCCTTGGGTTATGTGATTTTGGCACATTAACTTGAGTGGAAGGCAAAAAGCCACAAGTGAAGGCCAACAATTGTGGGAAGCCCAAGAGACCTCTTAGAAGATGAAAATCAGGGGTCAATTAAATTGTATTAATATGTATATATTATGAATGGAATGCAACATATGATTTATCTAAATTTGCCTCTATCATTTATTTGTGTTCAACATGGTATCAGAGCCACAGTGTTTGTCTTTTCCCATCACTAGTTGTGTGGTCTTCCTAAAATTGGGTGCTCTGCCATATTAAAATTTTGAGTTGTTTTCGACATTTTTCCTACTATCTCTTTACAATCCAAATCTTTGGTTTTTGTGCCTTACAAATGGCTTGAATGAGAGACACCGCTCTAAGCTTTGATAGATTTACTTTGTGGTTTTCCTAATTACTTTAAACCCTAACCAAGATCTACTCCTTTGTAAGAAATTGAAAAATAAAGCACAGCGGAACTTACTTTCCATCTTCTAAAGCTCCTGGTCTTGACTTGACTTATTGGCTCTTGAATCCTTCCAAGAGCTTGCAATCCTTTTCTCTGGCTATCCTTGATAGAGTATCAAGTCTTCAATGGAGCAGACAATTTTCTGAGTGATTGCTAGCCTTGGAGACTCAGCCCTTTTATAGCAGTCCCAATCCTAGGGCAGCCGAAATTTCGCTGTCAAGAAATCTAGACAGCTGAAATTTAGCTGTCAAGAAATCTGGACAGTCGAAATTTAGCTGTCAAGAAATTTATTGCTGCTATTATTTCAATCAATTATAATCGGTCCATTAACAATTATAATTGATTAACATTATTTTATATGTATTTGTATCCAAATCCTTATTTAAATATGTTTAATGCCATAACTTAATTAATCACATTATTTGGCATATTTAATCATTACATAAACGTAATCTTGTTGACAGTATTT
>APFE031533913.1:8030-25842 GCA_000404065.3 Pinus taeda | reverse complement strand
GGAGGCACCACTCAAGGCCAAGATCTGGAAACTTGTTATGGGAGTCTGCAATGCTAGGGCAAAGGTGGCCAGAGTTTAGTTAGAGATTAATATGAAAATCACAGAACTAGAGCTTAAGTCACAGCCTTCGACTCTGCTAGAAGTTAGCAAACAACGCGAAGCTGCTATCAAGGAAGGGATAGCTATTGTGGATGACGCAGTTGTTAACTGCACATCTTTATTCGAATAGGCCATGGAAGTGGTGACGACCCTATAAGAAGATCCCATAGTGCAGATTTTGAATACAGAGATATGCAAACTCCAACAACAGTACGATGAGGTTAGGGTGACATCGTGCACCATTGCTACATTGCAACGCCTCGCCAATTACAGGAGGCAAAGAAACTCCTTGCACAAGTGGAAGAAATGCAGAAAAAGGAATCAATCCTTAAGGCCATGTTGGGTCTTTGGTTGGATGAAGCCTACCTGGTCTCATCCAACATACAAGAAAAGTTGGTGAACTTGCAACTTACACAGCAGAAGATCAAGCGAGTTGGTGAAGGACCAATCACAAAGCTGCTGGTGGAATAGGTGTAGCAGGAAGCCACGCAGAGCACGGCTGAAGTAGCAGTTGTGCAGGTGGAGATGGGGGATCTTTGTAGCAAGATCATTGTGCCAGCTAAGTGACTCGAGGGTGAGTAATGACCTTTGTGTTGGGGACTTATTCGGATGGGGTCCCCTAGGGTCAGTTTTGGGGCAAAAGCCCTAGTTCGATGTAAAAAGATGTAAAGTCTCCGCAAATTGTGGTCGCAGAGTGCGTGGCTAGTTAAGAGTCAAAAAAGGATTTTACCGTCCTTTATGTAAGCTTGAGTCAGCTTTTTGAAGATCTACCAATGGTCCACGAGCCATGGGATTGTATAAATAGGTGTGTCATAGAGAGTCTAAAAAAAGTAATCGAAGTTAGTATATGGGTACGAGCGAAGAAGTCTAGCGCAAAGAAGTAGTCTTAGAGGGGAAAAGGCTTTGCAGTTGAGTGCGCAGAGGCCTAGAGTAGTGTCCACAACTGAGTGCGCGAACCCCTACAGCCGATTGTGTAGGGAAGTATTGAGTCTGTAAACTTATACTGGAGATCAATAAAGAAGATTGTTATAGAAATTCTTGTGTTTTATCCCTTTACTTCTGTTATGTATGATTGTGGTATATGTTGTGATGAATGATGTTTTATGAAATAATGATGCATTGATGCACGGCTTTACTTGATCTGTGTTAATAACTGAATGCAATTAATGTTAAGTGATTACACAAAGATTCTAACACGTTATGTTAAAGTTATCAAACACTTAGGGAGATTTGAGTAAATAATGATCTAAGAGTAATCTATGGTGCGCATAAGCAGCTAACTCACCTATTCAGGGTCCACAAAAGCCATTCATGAACCTTCACAGAGGTCTAGAGGCCGATCGAAGGAAGTTATGGCAATAGGCCATAAGGGCTTAAAGATCTGCGTGAGGGCAGATCTAGGTCGCATAAGGACATCACACTGATCTCTAGGTACGGAAACTTGGTTCCAGCATCCCCCCATACTACTTTAGGTGAGACTTTAGTCCATGCACTGCGAATTGATGTTGAAAGGGCCAGTAACGTAGGGATTTGTTTGGTGCAACTAACTCTGAACCTGGGACAGGACCCCCTAAGCCAATTGTCTTCTTGTCTCATTCTAATTTGATGATATCTAGAACAAAGATCCATCTTAGTAAAGAAACTTTCTCCATGTAATTCATCTAACAATTCAATAATTATAGGATTAGGAAACTTAACTTTGATTATCATTTTGTTGAGTTGTCTCTAGTTTGGACACATATGCCACAAACCATTTTTTTCATAACCATCATTGCTAATGAAGAGAAATCACCCTAGTTAGGTTGAATGATGCCCATCTCTAACATTTCTTGAACCATACACTCAATCTCACTCTTTTGTGCATGTGGATATATGTAAGGCCTAATGTTAGGTGGTACACTTCCATGTTGCAAATGAATAGCATGGTCATGATCTCAAACAAGTGGAATATCCTTAGGAATTTCTCCAAATACCTTATCATGATTGTTTATAACTTTTTGAAGATCCACTGGAGTAGAAGATATAGATGTCTGAACATTTAATGAAAACAACTATGCAACTACACCATGGCTTCCTTTTTTTAGCAAATTTACCATGCTATTAGATCTTATAACTTTACTGGATTTCCCTTGGATACCTTTAAGCTCAATTTCCTTTCCTTCTGAGAAAAATCTCATGAAAGGATCTTGGAAATTAATGGCCATTATTCCTAATGATTGTAACCATTGGACCCTTAATAGAACATTAGCACCACCCATTTGAATTGAATCATGGTACTAACCAATAAATAATCCCCATATTCATCTTAATCTTATTGCACTTCCCTAAACAATTTATGGTAACCTCCATCTAAAATCATCACTTGAAATTATGGCAATGGATATACAAAGCAATTAAAAAGTTTTTTCAATTTGTAATTGAGGAATTTATGGGTACTAACTGAATCAATCAATATTTTTACCATTTTATTTTTGATATATCCTTCTATCTTGAGGGTTTTTGGAGTAATGACATTGGCTAATGCATGACAAGAGATTGTTGGAGTAGTTTCTTCTAGCTCTAGATCTTGTGAAGTTTTGACTTCTTGATCTTCTTCATATTCACTATCTATGTAGAATAATTTCTTCTCGCTTCATCTATGTCCTTTACTATACTTGCTGTTAGTTGAAACATAATCCCTTTACTCTTATTTCATCCATTTGTTGAGGAGTCAACCTTGTTGGTTAGGAAAGGGAGTATGATTTGCTCTATAGGTATTAGTGACCAATTTTCTAGCGGCCGTATTTTTAGTTTCAAGTTTCCTTGTCATACTGAAAGCATGTTCTAGAGATTTAAGTTCAAATAGATGCACCTCATGTTGGATGGACTAACAAGTTATCCTCTAGAATATTCTTTAATCTAAGACTCAACTTTTGGAATTGTTGAATGTACTTTGTAACAAGACCTTTTTGTCAAAGATTTGCCAATTAACTAAAGAATGTGTTGCTCTTGATATCCCCATAATGTGCTATTAATTCTTCTCTAAAAATGGATAAAGAGATAGCAGAATATTTTTTCTCTCACAAAGTCATTGATACCATACATGTTGGTCTTGTTCTAAAAATGTGGATGCAATATTTACCTTTTGTAATAATCTCACTTGGTGTAGATAAAAGTATTGCTCCATCTAAAATATCCATGTTACAAGATCATTACCATCAAATTTCCTCATATCAATCTTCAGAATGTAGTAGTTCCTTGGTGCTAACTTGAAGCCCTGATTATATGGATCTTGGATTGAAAATTCATGATTATGGTTCTGTAATTCAACATGTTTGTTCTCTAATTGTGATAGCACACTCCCCATATGAGATTGATTCTTAACAACATGCTTCTCCTTATTTTCATGACTTCCTTGGATCTCCACATCCCTTTTAGGAAGCCTCTCCAAGATGGAAATCATGGATTTTTTGTATTTCTTTCTTATTTTCATTCATCTTCATTTCTATTCATTCATTCTATCTTTTTTTATTTTCCTTCCTTATTTTCATTCATCTTGATTTCTATTACTTCTATCTTCTTTTTTATTCCTTCCTTGTTTCCATTCATCTTGTGTTTTATTCCTTCCTTCTTTTCATTCATCTTCTTTTCCATTTCTCTTTTAATCTTGTCTTGAGAACCTCAAAAATCCACATTTTTCAACACACTACCATCCATTTCATTAACTTTCTTCTCTAATTAAGATAACCTAAATTCTAAGTTTTCACTTTCTTCATGAGTCAAGGATGGCCCTTCAATAAATTGAATTGGTGTAGTAGCTTTATTTGGAGGTATGTTGGAAAATAATAATAGCCCTCTCTATTACAAAAAAAAAGTGGGATCTTCTAATAGTTAGGTCACTAGTAAGTTACATACCTTAATTTGGATAATATCATAATGGTTGAAGATTCATTGATATGTCTTTGAGATTTGAGGCCTTATGGATCTAAAAAATTGTTCTGCAATACTTTGATATGTAGTTTCTGCAATTCCATGGGTATGAACTGAATCTGATGTACGAACTGAAAGCTATATTAACTTTCCTAAAACTTGTTGATTTTTTGGTATCTTCCCACAAGCAAACTTGTATAGTGTGCCACATGTCTAATCCTTAGATATAATTCTAGAACCTTTACCTAAGATATTCTGTATCTCTCCTAAAAATCCTAAAGATTTCACAATCTAAAAACTTCCAAACAAGAAGATATAGTAAAAATACTCAGTTGACTTGTTTAAAATGTATTTCGTCATTGTTCACAAAACCTAACTTCCATAGGATATAATTCTCAAACTGTAGAGAACCAATTTCTAAAAATGGAACCAACTATTCCTCGAGGTTTCTCCTTAATACAGTCCAAGTTTCACTTTATAAAGCCTTATAGGAAAAAAATTATAGTACAAATGTCAAAATGACCTATTTGAGACTGAATTATGGAGCATATAGAAATCCTAACTTTCTTGGAGCATATCTCTTAAGATATAGCGAACCAAGATCTATAGCTTGCCTAAAATGCCCACCATGATTTCTCCTTAATGTGATCCAAGTTTCATGGTTTGGAGCCTCAAAAAAAAAGAAAAATTAAAGTTATCGTGAAAATGTCAAACTAACCTATTTGAGACAAAATTTAGGAGTATTGAGAAACGTTAACTTCCTTGGACCATATCTCTGAAAATATTACAAACCAAAATCCGAAACTTGAACCATAGATTTCTTGGGATGTCTTCTAAATCATCTCCAAGTTTCCCCATCGGAAACATCCCAAAAAAAAATTATAGCGAAAATGCCACGATGACCTATTTGAAGCAACAAAACCCAAGGATTAAGAGCTTTGATACCAAATGCTATGATCCTTGCACCTTATAATGATAAGAAACCAATAATTACAGTCCACTTCGAGAGGGAAACCTACCTTTACAATAAATACAATGAACAAGATAATATTTGATGATCCTAAGACTAGGTCTTAGTATATATATAGGAGACGATGGGTATAACTATAATTAAATGGGAACATGAGTGGTTCTAGCCTACATAACAATATAACAATAGAAATATAATCACACAACATCTAGGGCTTAATAAGGGGTTTTTGTGTTAACATGGAGCTTATATAGGGCTTAATAGTGCACATATGCAATGAACCACAAAAGTGAAGAAGGTGTTCAAACAAGAGATGTAGAAGATATAAATACTTTAAAAAGAATGCATATGCATTCAATAATTAACTTTAGAAAAGTAGGCTCGAGGCTAAAGGACATATGAAATTTAATGTCAATGGAATCACAAAGCTATTGGTCACCATAAAATAGAAACTAGAGTTGCTCACACACTCACCAGAATATTAGCCATCATTGAAACAAATCAAGTGAGCTAATTAATGAACACATGTAAACACTAATGATCCCAAAAGAAGTCACTGTGTGGATAAAGGAACAAAAAGAATCAACAAACTCGAGGCATGGACACTATTGATATCCTTCTTTCCAAGAGAACTATAAAATAAGCCTTTTCTTTCCTTTCTTAAAATTCAATCCAGTAAAACCAAAGGCTAGAGTAGTCATTATTTTGTGCACATTTGTTTTTGTAAGGCACCATCAATTAGGGAAACAATGTTTGTCCTCGCAAGACTCTCATGTTCAAGTCTCAAGAAACCAACTAATCGGCCTCTCAAAGTGCATTGGCCATTTAGTGTTAAAAGGCTATGCATTCCAAAGCATACCATTCCATGTATAGATCTTGGCCACCCTCATAGTTGAGCCATTGGAGTCAACAACTCCATACCAGTTTGTCAAATCCACACCCCAATAGGAAAATACAAAATCTACACCCACATAAAAACAAAAGTAGCAATCTTAGGTGATAAAAGCATTGCCATGCTACTTTTTCATTCCTCGTGAAACGTTGAAAAAACACTAAAACCAAGCCATGCAAAATTGAGCAAGGTCTTTAGGAAAAACCTAGAATCTTAACTATTTGCAAGCGAACTTAATCTGAACTTTGAACAAACCAGAAAGATGGTTGATTCATAACAGAAACAACATGCTTGGCAAAGGAGGATTTGGTGAAATTTATAAGATATAAAATGGAACATGCATCTGATCGTTTTGGCCAATTATTTGGATGGTTTGCAAATTAATTGTAATGAATTTGATGAGGAACAGGAAAGACTTCTGGATGGAGGGAGACTCCCATCACTGTTAAGAAACTGAATGGAAGACACACCACTCAAGTTGCTCAGGAATTTGGATTTCTGATGGAATTGAAGGTAATCACCGCCATCCAACAGAAGGGCACGGACACTTGTTGGTCTATGAATTTATGTCAAATAACAGTGTTCACAGAGATCAACAGTGTTGTTTAAAAGAATCAGTCATTATCACATGGCATGCATTTATACTCGAGCATTCCTAGAATCCTCGGAATTAGTAAAAGAGATATGGTACTGCGAGTCAGTCAGATTGTGGTAGATGGGATACTGGTTTCAATTATTTTCTCCAAGAATCAATATTGTTTCGGGCAGAGCGCTTGGACTGTTTGCACTACATATTTCCAACCCTAATGGGTGGAGGGTTTTACCGTGAAGATACTGTGCTGTCAATTGAGTAAAAACAAAACAATAATGTGGAACGCACACCAAGAGTACATACAGGGAATCTTTGTCAATCTGCTAGAAGCGCATGCGTGGAAGAAATAGGTACTTTCAAGTTCCAATCTTTTTCTGCACATGCAATGGCGGCCGCTGCTACGACCTGAAAAAGGGGCCCCTGTAAAAGAACGTCCAATCGTAGGGTTTCAAAAGCCGCTGCTTCTCTGCGTGAGCCCTGTGGAAGAACGTCCAATCCCAAGGGCTAAAAGCTGCTGCTTCTCTGCGTGCCTGGTCAGAATGATCTGTTGCATCGCCTACTTCTCTAACCAATGCAATTGCCCAGGACACAAACAAACACAATAAGTAAAAAGATGAAACTGCTGTTTTGCTGCCACTGACATATCCTCTGCTCAGGGTATTCATAGTGTACCAGCCTAACAATTCTTATGGAGGAATGTATAGTTGATTGGCTTTCTTAAGCGACAGATTTCAGTACTAAGCGACAGATTTCAGTACTGTGTCAAATTTTGATTATTACTGCACTTAAAAATAGAATAGACAGCCTTCTGTAGTAGTTTTTAAAAATTTGTTGTTGGAATTAAATCCCTCAACGATTTAAATTTTTTATTGATTCTTGAGAATCTGAATCCATTAAAATAAAGAAAAAATCCTAAAAGCAGTGTTATACTCGAGAATCCTGAATTTTAATCAGCTTTCACTTTCATGGAAGTTCCAATCCCAGTAACGGTAAAATGTGTTCGCTTTTTTCTGGGTATTTTTCCCAGTGAATTTTGCCATTGATTTAATGGAGATTCTTGGAATTAGGTTTCAACTGTGTAATTTGCAGAAATCAAGTACCAAAGGGCTTTTTACAGTAAATTTTGCCATTTATTTAATCAAGATTTCTGGAATGGAGTTGTCATTAGTGCAATTTTTTTGGTAGTTTTTACGGTGGGTTTGTTCCGTTAAATTTCTCTAGAATCTGATAGGAATTTATTGAAATCACAAGCTTTGATGGATAATCCTGTGCAATCGAAGTGCCCTAGGAGTTTTCCAGAGTGCTAAATCTATATATACAGTCAAAAACTAGTTTAAATAACACAAATCAAATCAAGATTTCACCTCAATTTTTTCCACAGGATTCTGGCACCGGAAAATCTAAAAAATCACACTAAAAACAACTCCTGTAATTAAGTTTCAACTATATAATTTGCAGAAATCAAGTACCAAAAAGCTTTTCACAATAACAGGGTAAGAATTCCAAATGTGAAGCACCCCAATTAAATTTAACAGTTTTAACACACAATATTGACCATGAGAAAAAATGATCTATATTTAATGGTGAAATCACTTTTATCATAATGTGCACGCGAAGTGCATGATATGATGGTGGGGGCTGTTGGTTGCCATGCTCCCCACCAGGGTTCGATTCCCACGCTGATGTAATGTTGTCCTGTGGTACAGACGTATATGATGTAATATGATTGTAACATGTGGCTTTTCAGCGGGGACCTTCCCCGCCGGAAAAAAAAAATGAAAAAAGAAATCACTTTTATCATCAACATCAATCTCTATACCACTCTAAATCCATCTTTTTATATTAAAAAAAAACACATTTAAAAATACTAAAATTCACAAATTAATCAAAAATATTATCACTTAAAATGGTCTTATAATGAAACTACTCCGTTCCAATCCACCTCTAACTGGTCAAAAATACTATCACTTAAAATGGTCTAATAATGAAACTACTCTGTTTCAATCCACCTCTAACTCGTCAAAATTTGATTGTATTCTTTTTGTTCTTAAAAATAGTATGAAGTCCAGGCCTTGCCACTTTTCTTTAGAGCATTATATAAGCAATGTCATTCCCATTAAATGCTGTACTGTAAACATCTGCAAGGTTCAGTGATGTTCAACGTCCCAAGAGAGGCATGATAACCAGCAATCGGTACGCACATTTATGTCTTTCTGTGGTGAAGTACATATATGAGAAGACTACCTAATACTCATGATGATTGTGTATGGTATCGAGTGGAGTAAAGAGAAAAAGTGCCAGGTCGGTGCGTACTTAGTTACATGTCAGTGGCAAGTGAAGTGGGTAACCGGAGTCATGATATTTCTTTATATTGAAAAATAGATTGATTAAAAAAATATATATATTATTTTGGACATAAAATATCTCTTTTTTCTATATGAGGGGTTTGAAGGATATGACTTTTAGATTGTTTGCCAGCATAGCAACCATCCTAAGCTTCTCTTGCGGTATGTTGTATCACCGATGCCTTGAACTATGCAAATTTGAGGGGATGTTAATGAAGCAAATAGGCTTGTAATGATAAGATGGTTTTAGGAGGAATGTTGGTCAAATGAAGAGGTTCTATGGAAAATCATCGCTAAATCAGAGGCAATACACATAATGGGAGTAATGTTTATCTTTTGGATTCAGCTTTTTTATCTTGTAGTGAACCCAGAATAAGATGGACTTTGCAATTGATAAACATGTCTTGATTTTATAACTTTGTGTTCAACCTCCAATTTATTTTGGCTCTTTCTCATTGTTAGGTGTCAATTACTTTTGTTATAGGTATGGCTCCTCAAGCCTCTAGCCATGGAAAGGCTCTTGTTCATAAACAAAGGCAAAGGATATCATTGCAACTATGGCTTCTACCTTTCAATGTTCAACTCCTCTCAACAATCAGTGGTTTATTAGGGCCATTGAAAATTATGTTAAGGTAGGGAGGGCCTATAGAGAAAATAAGGATGTGGACCAATTGGCAAAGGAATTTGTCCCTAACCTAGGCACTAATCACACACCAGACTCCAAGTTCTTTAGAATAGTTGTACCACACTAGCACACCAAGTTGTTCATGGCCCATGTCTTGCTAGCAAAGGAGACTAATAGAAAGGAATTTCAACAAAGGTTAGAGGCTCTAGAAAAGCAAAACCACCTTCTACTTACACTTTGCTCCTGGATTGTGTAGATGAATGTTAGGTGTCTTCCAACTAAGGTGCTTGGGACTTCAAAGACTCCCCAATCATGCTTTATTCTTCAAAACATGTTGTTGATGGATGTAGTCAACCCTAATTATAGGTTTCTAACCATGAGTTTTATTTATAATATCATATGTTGTAGTTTTACTTGTTGTTTGATATTTATTCTCTACTTTAATGTCATTTGGGCTTGATTTTCTATATAGGAGATATAGTTTCATTTTTGGACATCCACCATCATGTTGCCAATTGTTGATCCATTTTCATGTCTCACCTCTAAATCTCTATTTTTTCCTTTACAAAGAACCCTCTTTTCTCCCTTTCCATTTTCTACTAATTCAAATGTTATTGTGTTAGAAGGGATCCATGAGTGTGTTTCTTTAGGTCCGGTAGAACTGCCCAAGGTCTTCCCATATGGAGGTTGTGTGAATTAAGTGTAGTATAATGCAAATAAAACAATCCCAAGAGCACAAGCAAAAACTCACAAGGAGAGTGAAGAAAATTACCATTCTTATCGCAAAGAACCCACTATAGTTGGTGTTTCCAGCGTGAGGGGAGATCTCCTAGAGATCTCAGCTCCCGCTACCCTTCTCGGATCTCTACACACAAACAAGAAACCAACCATTATTTTCCCCGCAACAAAATATTAGTGCAAGCATGCATAAAATCAAATGAACCATGGAAACATCAAGGAATACATGAATTGAAATGGGGAAATTTTTTATCATTGTGTATCATACCAAGTAGAAGTACATAGTTGAGTCTCTTGCAGCCTCTGCGCGAGCCACCTCCTCACTTGCACTCACTGATATCTAGACCTATTCATGCAAGCTTACCACATAAGTATGTTATCAACATTCTGGCATTATGACACTTTTTCATCCTTTGTAACTTATGATGATTTTTCCTAGAATCTCAAAATCAGGGCTACGTCTAATCATGGTCATAAACACATTGAAATACACATAACTCCTAGCACTTTGCACAGTGGAAATGTAACAGCAGTGAACCAATAAAGTACACAAGAATTCATGTAGACCCAAAACTTTTTTTATTACAACTTTAATAAATCAAATATAGGGATCCCATACCAGGGATCATGGCCCTTACAAAGCCCTAATACAAGGAAGAACTGGGGCTTGAGGTCAACAACATGTGACTGTCAATTTGCTAAAGAACAATGACAAAATTAACAAACTTACTTGTTGATGATACACTTAATGCAACAACCCTTTCAACCCTCTTTGTCACTGAACTCTTGGTAGGTCCTTTACCACCTATCTCATGGAGTCTTTGCTTCTCTAAAGATTTTGCACTCAAGTTGCTCACTATGTAATTGCTCCTCCAATTACAAGCACAAATCGGCTTCAATACAAGTCTACTTCTCACAATGATTTATCTCTTCTAAGTCATTGTATATTAGCTTCAATAGAGGTCTGCTACCTACATTGAATCCGCCCTTCAAATCACTATACTTAAGCCCTCAAACATTATTTGCCCAATCCAACATTCATGTATAGACATCAACAAAATACCTCTGCAATCATCTACATAAAACATTGCCCCAACACTTCCCTTGTTTGTCTCTACTTAGGCCTTCGGAAACTCGGTCCTGTGCACACTTCTCTCAAGATTCTCAGCCCTAAGCTTGTTGAAAATGCAACAAGATGATGGAGCTTAGTGAAAAGAAGTCGCCTTCACTAAGTGTGCCCGCAGGCTATTTTTGGCGCAAAGTCGATTTTTAGACAATGTCTATTTTTAGACTATGTCTATTTTTAGACATATGGATCATGGTCTATGAGTTGCAGGATCCTATTTGTGGATGATTGGTCATGTTGGTAAAAATAGATGGACTTCTATTTTTAGACATATGGGCGGAGTCTATTTTTAGACTGCCAGTCTAAAAATAGAAAAGTCGAATATTATTAGCTCTTAATAATATTTAGACTATAAACATTATCTTATCCTCTTGGAGCACTTCAGTTTGAGCTACGGATGTGGCACATGCAGCTGCCAGAAGGAAATACGTGTTTCTCATGGGTTACTTGAGTTATTGCATGGAGGACTTCAGTGATTGAGTTCTGTGGAGTTGGATCAGGAGTTGATGGAGTTGTGTTTAGTTTAACTTGAAAAAAGTAGTTGTATTTAGTCTAACTGATCTATAGACTAAGTGATGAGTGGTGTGAATTAATTATTAATTAATTCACTAATTATTAACTCATAAAGCAACTGAAGAATACATTAGTTAACTTAGTGCATGGACAATTCAGTGGAGACAAGTGTTAGAGGTGAGTGAAAGGGCAAGACAACTATCAGTTGTGACTATAGTTGTGCATGAGATTTGCACAATCAATGGATTGAGTATTGCCAATGAGGATTGCATGGTATATCCAAGGGAAATACGAATTTGGATCATTAATTCATCAGTATTCTCATTCAGAATTGCGCAGTGGAGACAGGCAAGCAACGGAGGAGATTTGAACCTGTGATTGATTCAGATCTGAGCTAGTTTGTGTGTAACAAGTGGAGATAGTACTGAGTACTTGCAAGGAGTATTGTACTATGTATTGTTACATGTTCTCAATCAATATAATATACAGATAGTTAGGGGTTTTTAGCTTTAAGCTTTCCCCGGGTACATACTGTGTTGATATGTGTGATTGATGCTTCAATATGCACATGCGAATGTTTCTTAATACTGCTAAATTAATGATCAACGTAGAGGAGGTTATGTATTATGCATGTATTCCGCAATTAGTGTATAATCGGGATAATCTCTGTGAATAAGTGTCATATTATTCAAAATTTCTACAAAGCCAACCCTTTATGGCCACCTCAGGTGTGGACATATACTAGCCTACGACCACCTCATATTCATACCATAAACAAGCCTGCGGTCACCTTACCCCAGCCTTGGCCCTCATATTCCTTCTTTTCTTGGACCTTAGTAGATACAACGCTAGTCTAGCCTTCCTTCTAGACCTTTTGGCCCCTCTTAGCACACAAAATTAGGGCTTCAACCCTCTCCAATAGAACAAACAAATATCGACCCCTTACAAAGATGCCATACAACTCTTCTTTATGCATAAAACAATAACATAACCAAACATGGCAACCCTTCCACAACTTGGTTTGATTATATAAGAAATATACTCGCCATTTTATGCTCCAACTTGGCCTTCTTGAGGGTCTATGGTCTTGTCTTACGCTAGTGTCTTCACACAAGATGAATTACAATGTTTGACAAGATCTCTCATGGTATCTTATATTTATGCCTCTCTCCAATCATTGACTTAGAGCTTCTTAACTCCATTAAGGTTCCCTCACACAATAATTATAATAAACATTAATTATTTTGGGTCTTTATCCTAGCAACTTGTGCCCAAAGCACACCTCTTGAGTACAGAGCCCAGAAAACACCATTTTCGTGGGTCAACTCCTCACAAACCCAATACCCCAAGTGTTGTGGGACTACCTCCCAAGCTACACTTCTCAACACTCCCTCTTAGCAAGGGAGGTACTTCCACTACTCGAATTAAATTGTCAACAACACTAGCCTAATATTTGGTGTCCACCATTACAACATACCTTGTAGAATGAACAACATTGTCCTCAATAGTGTCCCTGCCACCAGAAGCCTCCCGCTTCTTTTTGTCATGGCATACCTTCAACTCCTTCCACAGGTCCTTCTTGCAAGTTGTAGAAGTCTCCTTACTCCCCACCGACCATGTGATCTTCTTGGGTTGTGGATTCTCCCTTTGAACCTACAAAATCCCACTTGAACTAGGCTCCCTCTGAGTCTCAAGAACCTTCTTCTTTCCTATATATATAGGCTTGTCCATTAGTGGATATAGACTACTCTCCCTAACTCCAATGGTTGCACCAATAAAGTTAGATCCTTTGGGCCTGAGTATCGGTTTCCCATCTCAGAATATCACCTTAAACCCCTTTGCCTTGATCACTGAGACATACAACATGCTACACTTGAGCTTCGGTACCCATAGTACATCTTGAACTTGTAGCCTCCCACCTGAATCCATCCTAAATTGTGGAACACCTAACCCTATGACAACATTCTGACTCTTATTTCCAAGCTCCATGTGCAATTTTGAGTCCCGTTTAGTTAGAGTCTCAAAAACTTCCTATGAACCTTTCATGTAGTTCGATGTTCCGCTATCCACGTACCATGCACCCTCGTTAACGGTACCCTTAGAGAAATGAGAAACCAAAGCAAATTCTTCCTCGAACCTTCTTTAGAAGTCATCCAATGCACCTGAAGATGTAGCGACCATAATTAACTCTTTCTTCTTCTCATTGTCTGCCTTCTTACAATGCAAACACTTACTCACATAATGACCATGCTCACAACACGTATAACACTTCACCTTAATCAAGTGTTTCTTCATTTTTCCCTTCATATTTCCTACAAGAGACACATTATCTTTAGTATACTTCTTCTTCTTATGAAGATCCTCATCCCACCATTCTTCTTGGATGAAGTCATCCCATAACCTGTTCCAATCTGAAAGCATATCTCGAGCAACTATCCCTTTGATAAATGGGTTCCATTCCTTAATAAAACCCTTCAAAGAAGACATCACTAGCTCTGACTCTGGAAGGTTACCACCAATGGCAGCAAGCTCAACAAAAACTTGAGAAAGCCTCATCAAATATGGAAGCACACCTTCGCCATCCAACATCTTGGTGTTCTTCAACTTCTATCTCAATACCAACAACCAATTCTTGTTCTTATTGTGGAACAAATCCTGAATATCCTTCTACATCTCTCATGTAGTGTGGTTATATGAGGTATCAAGTGATATTTTACATCATCTAGGATGATGACCTTAGCCTTCGCATCCCACTCCTCATACACTTCCAACTCCTTAGGTTCTATTGGTTTTTGAATCTCCTTGTCGGAAAACTCCCATATCTTGTTCACCAACAAGACCAACTCCCATATCTTGTTCACCAACAAGACCATCTTGATCCTTTCCTTCCATGGACTATAGTTGGACAAACCATCCAACTTATCCTCATACCTTAGACTAGTAACCAACTTTTCCATGCTACTATTCCTTCAATAATAAAGCAACTAACTCTCTCTTAAGATGTTTGTTGTCCACATTCTGATTCAACTATCCCTTCAAAGTAGCTCTTATACCATGTTGAGTTTTCCTAGTATCTTAGAATCATTTCTATGTCTAATCATGATCATAAACACACTAATAGCAGTGAACCAATAAATTACACAAGAATTTATGTATACCCTAAACTTGGTTTTATTACAACTTTAATAAATATAACATAGGGCTCACATACCAAGGATTATGGTCCTTACAAATCCCTAGTACAAGGAAGAACAAGGGCTTGAGGTCAATAAAGTTTGACTGTCAATTTGCTCAAGAATAATGACAAAATTAACAAACTTACATGTTGATTATACACTTTATGCAACAACCCTTTCATCCCTCATTTTCACTAAACACTTGGCAAGTCCTTTGCCACCTTCCTCACTAAGTCTTTGTTGCTCCAAAGCTTATGCACTCCAGTTTCTCACTATGTAATTTCTCCTCCAATTACAAACATAAATCAGCTTCAACACAAGTATGCTTCTCACAATGATTTAGTTCTTCTAAGTCACTGTGTATCAGCTTCAATAGAGGTTTTCTACCTATAGTGAATCTTCCCTTCATATCATTGTAATTAAGCCCTCAAATAGTGCTTCCCAATCCAACATTCATTGACAGACATCAACAAAATATCGTTGCAATCATCTTCACAAAACATAGCCCCAACAATTCCCCTATTGGCCTCTACTTAGGTCTCATGAAACTCAGTCTTGTGCACATTTCTCTTGAGATTCTCAACCCTAAACCAACCCTCTACGACTACCTCAAGTTCAATCTTATACTAGCCTGCAGCCACCTCAAATTTAGACAATAAACAAGTTTGTGGTCTTGTTATCTCAACCTCATCCCTCTTGTTCCTTCTTCGCTTGTAGTTGAGGAGATACGAACTTGTTCCAACCTTCCTTTCAAACCTTTTAGCCCATCCTGGTACACAAAATTATGGTTTCAACCCTATCCAACATAACAGATAGATATCAACCCCTTACAAAGATTCCCTACAACTCTCTTTTATGCATTGAACCATAACATAACCAAACATGTCAACCTTTCCACAACTCAATCTAATTAGATAAGAGAGATACTCATCCTTCTCTCCTCTAGTTCAGCCTTCTTGAGGGTATGTGGTCTTGTCTAATTCATCTTGTGTCTTCACACAAGATGAATTACAATGTGTGACAAAACCTCTCATGGTATCTTATATTTATATCTCTCTCCAACCATTGACATGGGGCTTCTTAACTCCATTAAGGTGCCCTCACACAATAATTATAATAAACAATTAATTCTTTTGGGTTTGTATCCCACCAACTTGTGCCCAAAGCTCACCTCTTGGGTACATAGCCCAAAAACACCATTTTCATGGGTCAACTCCTCACAAACCCAATACCCCAATGGTTGTGGGAGTACTTCCCAAGCTACACTTCTCAATAACTTATGTAGAGCTTGTTTATATAAGTTTTTCTCATGAATGATCACATTGAATCTATGCACTTTCTTGACTGTGTCTAGGGTTTTGATCCTTATCCACTTGAGTGATCAAACATGACCTAATCAACCTTATCCATGAAAAACTTGTGCTTTGTTGCTCCAATCCAATGCCATAGGGGCATTGTTATCCCTTTGTTTCTCAAGTTACTCTAACACAAGACATTGTTAGGCCTAGTGTTGCTTAGCTAGAATAACAAGGGAGTGTTGAAGCCTCCAATTTCACCTTTATGGAGCCTTCCACAAATCACTTGTTTTCACACTAACTTGGTAGGTGTTGTCCCCTTCTATTGGACCCTAAGGAATGGCCTTTTGAGTTATAACAAATTCCCCTTAATATATGAGGTCAAAATAGAAACTAATGGTCAAAATACATTACAATAAGTAGACCATTGAGTGAGGCGAAGAAAAAGACCAAGGATAGAAGACCTACAAAGGCTACAAAAGTATATTGATATATATAAATAATTACATCCTTGAGGTAGGCATAGCCATACTCGGTAATAGAGCATGGTTTCCCACACAACATACTACCAACTCATGTCATCAAACACTAGCCATGATACAATATAGATCTTTGGAACAATAGGTATCAGTAGGGTTGGACACTAATGTAAGTGCCCCCAATGATGTGCCTCAAATGAGGAGGAAATGGTCATGAGTGAGCTAAGCCCATGCCCAAGGTCTTCAATGCTTCTCAATGGTATGACTCTACTACATGCAAATGAATGAGTTGATCTCAAGCATGCAGGGAGATTGTCTTATTATCAGGCATTGAGGTGTCCCATTAATAGATGTGAGGGAGACCACCAATAATGAAAATCGTTCCTAATGTACCTAGCACAATCCACAACATGCGAAAAAATGAGTTAATGTTGAGCACTCTACAAAATCAGTCAACATGGGTCAATGACGAAAACCCACTATCAACCAAAAGAAAACTCGTCACTAGGGACTACAAGTTCCAAGGTAATAGATTATTTCTAGATATACATCTATTGTAGCGGCTACAACCACCCTCCAAAATTTTGACTTAGCCTGTTTTGGAGCTTCTCTACCAACCTTCATAGGAGTGTTACATAGTAATTTGTCACTGTCTCCTTGTCAGTCTCCCTACTGTGTCATGAAATCAATTCATCATGCTCGTGCTCTCTGAATTGGCCAAATAACCCTCTTTGCCTAACTTTATTTGATCATTGCGACTATTATTGACATAACCGCGCTGGCTGGCGGATGATAGTGCAATTGGTGCGCTGCCAGCGTGGAAGCACACAAGTTTCCCGCGCTGATCGAATTTCATAGCCAGCGCATCCTCTGTTTGTATTAAGTCGCGCTGACCAGACCTCTTCTGTCATTGAGATGTGATGTCAGTGCGCCAATCCAGTTATACACCCGTGCTGATCCTGTTTGGGCAAGTTTGTTCTAACAACCAGCCTTCCAGATGACTCCAGACCTGGTTGTTGGCCTTGTGAATGTCGCCCTCCCTTCTATGGCATG
>APFE031533911.1:0-19946 GCA_000404065.3 Pinus taeda | reverse complement strand
CAAAGGGGGAGAGATGTAGGTAAGAAGAAAGACATAGAGTGTGAGAACTAAAGAGAGAGGGAGGGAAGAAGAAAGACATAGAGAGTGAGAAGTGAAGAGAGACAGAGTGACCATGGAGAGATAGAGATGAAGTGTGTGTTTAGGGTTGAGATAAAGAGACATATATCAAGAGATGGAGACAAGGGGGAGATAAGGAGAGATAAGGATAAAGCTATGGATATAGCAACATAGTTAGAGAGAGAGAGAGAGAGTGATTGGGGAGAGAGAATATTGGAGGGAAAAGTCAGAGAGAGAGAGAGAGAGAGGGAGAGAGAGGGAGGGAGAGGGAAGATAGAGGGTGGCAGGAGAGAAAGGGAGACAGAAGAAGAATGAGATAGGGGAGTTGAGAGAGAGGAAGAGAGTAATGGGGCAAGATTGAGGATTGCAAGAGAGAGAGAGAGAGAGAGAGACAGAGAGAGAGAGAGGGTGAGAAAGAGGAATTGAGAGAGAGGGGGAGAGAGGGAGGAAGAGAAGAAGAGACAGGGAGGGATAGAGATATTTAGCTGGAGGGGGAGAGAGGGAGGAAAGAAGAAAAACATAGAGAGGGAGAAGCTAAGGGAGGGAGTGAGTGAAAAGAGAGATATGTTCAGATAAAGAGACAAAGCAGGAGAGATGTAGAGAAGGGGGGAGCAGAGAAAGAGGCATATAGTAACAAAGTTGGAAGGTGAAGAGATAGAGAGAGAGGGAGAGGATGTGAAAGAGTGGAGAGAGGTAGGGAAAGAGATATTCATAGATATCGAGTGAGAGAGCATGTGTGTTTGGAGGGGTGAGATAAAGAACACATAAGGATAGACGGAGAGAAATATAGATATCGATGGAGGGTGGAGAGAGGGAAGAATATTTCTTGCACTGCATACATTTATTTTAGTGTAGATGGTGATTTCTAATCCTATTTTATTACTTGCACTGGATGCATTGATTTCAGTGTAGATTTTGATTTCTAATGATATTTGATTATTTGCACTAGATGCATTAATTTCAATGTATATTATTTTTAATCCTATTTGATTTCTTGCACTAAATGTATTGATTTCATTGTAGATGGTGATTTCTAATCCTGTTTTATTTATTGCACTAGATGCATTGATTTCAGTGTAGATGGTGATTTCTAATCCTATTTGATTTATTGCACTACATGCGTTGATTTCAATGCAGATTTTTATTTATAATCCTATTTGATTTCCTGCAGTAAATGCATTGATTTCAATATAGATGATTTCTAATCCTATTTGATTGCATTCACTAAATGCATTGATTTCAGTGAAGATTGTTATTTCTAATCCTATTTGATTGCTTCCATTAGATGCATTTATTTCAATGTAGATGTTGGTTTGTAATATTACTTTCTTACTTGTACTAGATGCATTGATTTTAATGTAGATGTTGATTGCTAATCCTAATTGATTTCTTTCACTAAATTCATTGATTTTGGTGTAGATGGTGATTTTTAATCCTATTTGATTTATTGCACTAGATGCATTAATTTCAATGTAGATGTTGATTTATAGTTATATTTGGTTGCTTGCTCTAGGTGCATTGATTTCAATGTAGATGATTTCTAATCATATTTGATTGCATGCACTAAATTCATTGATTTTAGTGTAGATGGTGATTTCTAATCCCATTTGATTGCTTCCACTAGATACATTGATTTCCATGTAGATATTGGTTTCTAACCTTATTTTCTTATTTGCACTAGATCCATTGATTTTAATGTAGATGTTGATTTCTAATCCTAATTGGTTACTTGGATTAGATGCATTGATTTTAGTTTACATGGTGTTTTCTAATACTATTTTATTTCTTGCATTAGATGCATTGATTTGATTGTATACGTTGATTTCTCATTTGATGCAATTGGATGTATGATGGTACATTAATTTTAAAGTGATTGAATCAATAGTGCATTGATTTCAGTGTAAGTGAAAAAAATTATCGACAATGTACATTGATTTTTCTGTTATAGTAATTCAACCTATAAATATTGGAGAGCAAAGAGAGATAAGGTATGATGTTTACTGCAACAACTCAATCTAAATATTAAAATGGCTTACAATTTCAACTTTCCTTTCCATATAATCGATATGAAAATATTAGAAAACTAACAAGCATGACAATAAGAATATTAGAAGAAAATAGTTTGAGATTGATCGCAATGGAGACAATTTGTAATTGGCTACAATTTTATTATTCACATTTTCTATCATCCAACACTATTACATTGTCACTTTTCATTGAAAACTTTTATTTCATCAATTTTCATCATTAAAGTTATTGATAATACTTATCACTAAGAAAAATTAAAATTAAAATGACTAGATAAACCTCAAACATATTTTAAATGGTTTACCAATATTAGATGTTTTTCACATATAATTGATAAACTTAGTCATATGTTTGATAGATTTTCCTTGGCCACACACGGCTGAAACCATCCTAGACACATCTTAACTCCAGGTCTATCAAGCACCGAGAGGGATCAAATATCTCAAGGTGAAAACCTTTCCTCATGTTTTTCACTCAAAAAATAGGTTTTCACCTTGAGAGATTCAATCCCTCGTGGCGCTTGATAGATGCAAAATTAAGATGGATCTAGGTTGGTTATAATGAAGTTAACAAATCTAATTTAGAAGAATTTACTCTGTGTATGTCTAAATGATTGTGGAAGTTTTTAGAATGAACCCCATATATTATGATTTATACCAGTCCACTTGACTTGAAAAATATGCGACAAATTATCGAAACTTTTGTTTTTGTGTCCTAAGATGAAGCACTAGTTACATGGAAAATGAGTTCCATTATTGACAATTTTCTTAGAGAAGTTGACTAGATAAACCTTCATCCTGTATTAGAAAAGAATATTTATCATTTGATTAACAAAGACAAGGCATCGATCATGTCTAAGGAAGTGATTCTCCTAAATGCAAGTTGAGGCCCAGTGATTAATGAAGAAAATATCGTGGACTATTTGAAAGAAAATACTATGTTTTGTGTAGGGCTGGATGTGTTTGAGGATGAACCATACATGAAGACTCCTCTTGTACAAAAAATAATAATTACAATGGAAATGTTGACCATATAGACTAGCACATATGGAATACAGGCCAAAAAAAGTCAATTGTTATGCATCTTGTAGGTGAAAAAATAATTGACAAATCACATTATTTCATGCTCAAAACAACAACATTCTAGGAGGTCAGACAAGTCAATGTTTATTTGAGATGAGACCCCAGGAAAGCCAAGTTGTAAAACCATCAATTGAAAGATCAGCGACAGGGAATGATCTTAGCTTTTCTCCCCCACTTTGCTAAAACCACTAGAGGGGAGTCCCAAAATTTGGTTTATGGTTTTCTTAAAATAGCTTGTGGTTTGTTGACAGGCGTGTGATGACCAATTTGATTCCAAGATTCGAGAAACATTATAGTATGTTTTATTTCTTGTCCTCTTGTATTTAAAGTTTCATGTTTTATTTTTCTTCTACTATTTAAGTGTACGATGCAATAGGGATTGTTTAAATTTAAAACTATGAATTTACCCATTGGTACTAACGTTTTTAGATTTACATCCCTTCACAAGTGCTCTGCTTTTTTAGAATTCGTCCTTAATTTCTTTTCCTTTTCATCGTTCATTTTTCAAAATTTATGCCCATATTCTTATTTGCATGAGCTATAAAAAAAAAAAGTTCTCTGTTCATCCTTCTTGCAACCCATTTTAAATTTAAATTTTGAAATTCTCAATTGTTTGGCCATTCTAGTTTTGACTGCTAGGTTTTTGAATTAGAGCAGTTATTACAACTCTCATGCTCTCACTCTCTGGCCATTTATTTAAAATTTTAAGTAATTTTGTGGATGTCATTGGAACTAGTTCAATCCCAGTCAGGAATTTTCTCCAGGGAGACAACACATAGTATAGATGTTATTCATGTTGTTTTAATTCTATGTTATTAATGATCTCCATGCTAACCTAATATTATACGAAGGATTTTGGATGTTTGTGTTTGGTTTCATATGTGTAGGAAAATGGAGACTAAGAGTTGAGGTATACCCTAAGCTAGTTGCATTAACAAACTATTGGATTCTCATTTGAGAGGTGTGATCTTTCATCCCCCATATTTCATTTATTTTAGGGTTTGAATAATATAGAGATTGGATTGGAATGTCATTGTACACTTATCACACACATATTGCACATGTATGTCTAGTGATCCCTGAGAAAGGATCATGGAGCGAAAACTCTCTATGGTTGGGTAATTCTAACTACAACACCTCGTATAGACATCAATGCTAACACATTGTATACTTCTCATTTTGATTCAAATGCATTGATCTAGTTATGCATCCAAATCTTCTCCCTCAACCATGAACTATTCCAATGTATTCTACTTTGAACCTATTATTCTTCCCCTAGCATTGACATTAATGACAAGGCATTCTCCAACAATCTCCCCCTTTGTCATTGATCTCGATCATCTACATTTAAGATGTGTTGATGATTTTTAAAGTTCATAATGTTTTTCATATATCTTTACTTAAGAAATATATACATGATAACTCTCACATAATTCATTGGAAAATGCTACAAGTGGAACCCGAAGGAGACTTTTTAAAAGAGCCTCTTTGTATCCTAGACCTAAAATAGATCTCGCTGCGGAATCGAGCCATCATTTGGGTTAAGGTGAAATGGAAGTATTTAAATCTTAAAGAGGCTACATGGGAGGAAGATTAAATGCAGAAGAATTATCCAACATTGTTCCAGAGGGAAATAACTAAGAAATAAACATCAGGGATAGTGAGAATTAAAGGGGTGGTGGGGGGGCCAGTGGGAAATGTAATACCCCTCTCTTGTAGTAGTGTTGTTTTCTTTCATTTACGTTAGTGCGATTGGAAGAAAGAAAATCCATAGAGTACATTGAAATGCTTATGTAAATATATAGTTTTATTAGCAAGTAAATAATTAGATTGAAAGCACTTGGGAATGAGACAGTTGAGTACGTGATTTTTACCAAAGAAAATATAAATTAAAATCTCATTAGTAAATGAGATTGAGATAAATCTTCCATGACAAAGATTCTACATACGATTTAATGGATAGGAGAGAAAATCCATTAAATCACCTAGCTGGGGAAAGATGCTAAGCATGGATAATAATAAAACGTCGCGGGAAAAGAAAGAAGGCTTTAAAGGAAAATCTTATGCTAGTGGAGTTAAGAACCACAAAAGCGGGATGTCACTGAAGGAAAATTTGATTGTGGAATGAAAAGTATAAACCCTCTATTAACAAGATCAATAGGGGTTGTTGATATATTTGGCAAGTACTCTCAGATGAGGGGGAACTAGAGATACAATTCATGGTTGGGTGGCTAGTGTGCTCATCAAGTGTAATTTTTGCAACGATTTTGGCTAAGAAATTTGTGCATAATTATCTTTGTGAATGACTCAATAAATATTTTGATGCACCTTGTTATATATTTAAATATATAGTCTATTTTAAGGATTGGTATAGAAAATGATATATGCTCACCTTGTAAATATTGTAATTAATATCCAATGCTATGATAGATAACATGATGTTAATCTTGTAAAATATTTTGATAAATATATCATGTTGTGATAAATAATGTACTGAGGAATGATATAACTCTGATAATGAGTAGAAATTAATATATAAATCCATGAAGGATTATTTTTGGTGAATTTATGTCAACCAACTCCAAAGAGCTGTAAATTCCATGCAAAGTATGATTATGTTATCAATTTCTATATTCAATTACTTTTAACACTTCTTTAAATATATTTTTGGGATGATAATTACTCTGATAATGAGTAGAAATTAATATATAAATCCATGAAGGATTATTTTTGGTGAATTTATGTCAACCAACTCCAAAGAGCTGTAAATTCCATGCAAAGTATGATTATCTTATCAATTTCTATATTCAATTACTTTTAACACTTCTTTAAATATATTTTTGGGATGATAATTCTATGCAGAGTGTGCAAAGTATCTCATAGGCTTATTAATTAATGAGAAATCACAATGTGTTCAAGATAGAAGGGAAGGAAATTTAACTAGTTCCACTGTGTAAAACTATGAATTCGTAAGAAAAAAATTAGCGAGCGATCCTAAGAACAACACAGAAGAATGTATAAACTCTAATTTTAAGAATGAATTATTATAATTAAGTAAGTAACATAAAAGGAAGAAAAAGTTATAGCATTATCAGCATCTATAAAAATGATTGATCTCTAAATCACGAATGAAATATGCATATACGAAAAATAAAATAAAAATTAAAATTTATAGGAAACATTTGAGTGATCATATTATCAAAGAAAAAGAATATTGATATAGAGAAAATCGAGGAATAGTACCACCTGAAAATCTTCATACTAATGGAGTAAATAAGGTAGTGACTTTTGATAAGAGACATAAATCACACCAAAAACATGTCATAAAATTTTGTGTAGTGGAATTTAGATGATCCCATGTGAAAAATTCTCAGATTGAAATAGTAAAAGTATTAAGAAGGATTTGGAACTTAAAATTATAATAACCATAGATCATTTTGCCGATCTTTTACTTGAGTAACTATTGGTAACAGGTAAATTACAATTGTGAACCCGTGAACTACTAGCAGTAAAGCCACATGTGCAAAATGTAATTTTAGACAAAGTAGTATTAAACTATTTTCCTTATTTTATATCACATACAATACTCATGTAAGTAATTTCATTTCGAGTAAATATACATCAAACAAACTATAATCATGGACAACCTATGACAATATTCACTCTAACCAAACTAGTAAATAAAAAAATAGAGTGGCATGAGAAGTATGGTACATGGAATTGATACAAACAACAAAGATCTTTAGAGTTCCCATTTTATTTAATACGGGAACACTAAGATTTAATATATAATCATATGTGACCTCCCTTTTAAGGAGCAATGGCAAATGATGAAAAACATACACAATGTCGATAATTATGTAACAATAACAATAATAGTCGAAGTGAGTGGGGTGTATATTAAAAGCATGTAATACAGAACAAACATTTACATAACTCTTAGGGTTTAAATTATAAATGGAGAATACACTATATGTTGCAATTCGGTGGTGTTCGGTGGTGAACCGAGTTCACTCGTTCAACTCGAAGAATAGTTATGTTCAAGCTCTACAATTTAAGGAGGGGTCTACATGAACCACTAAATTAAACATTGATCTATTGAGATAGACCCAGTATGGAGACTGTGTACATCCATAACAGGCAGCAAATCGTATGGAAACTTATTAATAAGGAAGGAATTTTCCTGTTGCAGTGAGAACGGAGATTAGTAGTTGCGTATTTTCCACTTAGGAGACATACTTATAATGGTCATGAGGGCCAAAATACTTGCAATGCATCCAACGAATATAATTAGCCCAGTGTGATGCGTAAGGGAAAATAACAAGTGAATTGTAGAAACCCAATGTCAAATTTAAGAGAAAACTAGAGTTGATAAAAAATAGTAGTTTGATGTGAACTTTTGAACGTCAAGGAGGAAACTACAGGAAACCAAAAATTAAGTTCAAGAAAAAAATTATATGCTGGGCACATTGGAAAAAACCACTAAAATATATGTATACAAAAAGAAAACTGAACTTGGAAATTTATTCACTCTAACCTGTTAAAACATATACAGTAATCATGGATCCTCGTAAATGAATGTTGTGCTGTGGACAAATGGACTCGGATTTAAAAAACAATAATAAAAACCCATTAGTGGAGAAGTGGGAACACCACTACAATAGGAAACATTTCACAATTAGTCTAAAATTTTATTGCCAGGTATAAGAGTGGAGAGAGGTAGGGAAAGAGATATTCATAGATATCGAGTGAGAGAGCATGTGTGTTTGGAGGGGTGAGATAAAGAACACATAAGGATAGACGGAGAGAAATATAGATATCGATGGAGGGTGGAGAGAGGGAAGAATATTTCTTGCACTGCATACATTTATTTTAGTGTAGATGGTGATTTCTAATCCTATTTTATTACTTGCACTGGATGCATTGATTTCAGTGTAGATGTTGATTTCTAATTATATTTGATTATTTGCACTAGATGCATTAATTTCAATGTATATTATTTTTAATCCTATTTGATTTCTTGCACTAAATGTATTGATTTCATTATAGATGGTGATTTCTAATCCTGTTTTATTTATTGCACTAGATGCATTGATTTCAGTGTAGATGGTGATTTCTAATCCTATTTGATTTATTGCACTACATGCATTGATTTCAATGTAGATTTTTATTTATAATCCTATTTGATTTCCTGCAGTAAATGCATTGATTTCAATATAGATGATTTCTAATCCTATTTGATTGCATTCACTAAATGCATTGATTTCAGTGAAGATTGTTATTTCTAATCCTATTTGATTGCTTCCATTAGATGCATTTATTTCAATGTAGATGTTGGTTTGTAATATTACTTTCTTACTTGTACTAGATGCATTGATTTTAATGTAGATGTTGATCGCTAATCCTAATTGATTTCTTTCACTAAATGCATTGATTTTGGTGTAGATGGTGATTTTTAATCCTATTTGATTTATTGCACTAGATGCATTAATTTCAATGTAGATGTTGATTTATAGTTATATTTGGTTGCTTGCTCTAGGTGCATTGATTTCAATGTAGATGATTTCTAATCATATTTGATTGCATGCACTCAATTCATTGATTTTAGTGTAGATGGTGATTTCTAATCCTATTTGATTGCTTCCACTAGATGCATCGATTTCCATGTAGATATTGGTTTCTAACATTATTTTCTTATTTGCACTAGATCCATTGATTTTAATGTAGATGTTGATTTCTAATCCTAATTGGTTACTTGGATTAGATGCATTGATTTTAGTTTACATGGTGTTTTCTAATACTATTTTATTTCTTGCATTAGATGCATTGATTTGATTGTATACGTTGATTTCTCATTTGATGCAATTGGATGTATGATGGTACATTAATTTTAAAGTGATTGAATAAATAGTGCATTGATTTCAGTGTAAGTGAAAAAAATTATCGACAATGTACATTGATTTTTCTATTATAGTAATTCAACCTATAAATATTGGAGAGCAAAGAGAGATAAGGTATGATGTTTACTGCAACAACTCAATCTAAATATTTAAATGGCTTACAATTTCAACTTTCCTTTCCATATAATCGATATGAAAATATTAGAAAACTAACAAGCATGACAATAAGAATATTAGAAGAAAATAGTTTGAGATTGATCGCAATGGAGACAATTTGTAATTGGCTACAATTTTATTATTCACATTTTCTATCATCCAACACTATTACATTGTCACTTTGCATTGAAAATTTTTATTTCATCAATTTTCATCATTAAAGTTATTGATAATATTTATCACGAAGAAAAATTAAAATTAAAATGACTAGATAAACCTCAAACGTATTTAAAATGGTTTACCAATATTAGATGTTTTTCACATATAATTGATAAACTTAGTCATATGTTTGATAGATTTTCCTTGGCCACACACAGCTGAAACCATCCTAGACACATCTTAACTCCAGGTCTATCAAGCACCTAGAGGGATCAAATATCTCAAGTTGAAAACCTTTCCTCATGTTTTTCACTCAAAAAATAGGTTTTCACCTTGAGAGATTCAATCCCTCGTGGCGCTTGATAGATGCAAAATTAAGATGGATCTAGGTTGGTTATAACGAAGTTAACAAATCTAATTTAGAAGAATTGACTCTGTGTATGTCTAAATGATTGTGGAAGTTTTTAGAATGATCCCCATATATTATGATTTATACCAGTCCACTTGACTTGAAAAATATGCGACAAATTATCGAAACTTTTGTTTTTGTGTCCTAAGATGAAGCACTAGTTACATGGAAAATGAGTTCCATTATTGACAATTTTCTGAGAGAAGTTGACCAGATAAACCTTCATCCTGTATTAGAAAAGAATATTTATCATTTTATTAACAAAGACAAGGTATCGATCATGTCTAAGGAAGTGATTCTCGTAAATGCAAGTTGAGGCCCAGTGATTAATGAAGAAAATATCGTGGACTATTTGAAAGAAAATACTATGTTTTGTGTAGGGCTGGATGTGTTTGAGGATGAACCATACATGAAGCCTGCTCTTGTAGAAAAAATAATAATTACAATGGAAATGTTGACCATATAGACTAGCACATATGGAATACAGGCCAAAAAAAGTCAATTGTTATGCATCTTGTAGGTGAAAAAATAATTGACAAATCACATTATTTCATGCTCAAAACAACAACATTCTAGGAGGTCAGAAAAGTAAATGTTTATTTGAGATGAGACCCCAGGAAAGCCAAGTTGTAAAACCATCAATTGAAAGATCAGCGACAGGGAATGATCTTAGTTTTTCTCCCCCACTTTGCCAAAACCACTAGAGGGGAGTCCCAGAAGTTGGTTTATGGTTTTCTTAAAATAGCCAGTGGTTTGTTGACAGGCGTGTGATGACCAATTTGATTCCAAGATTCGAGAAACATTATAGTATGTTTTATTTCTTGTCCTCTTGTATTTAAAGTTTCATGTTTTATTTTTCTTCTACTAGTTAAGTATACGATGCAATAGGGATTGTTTAAATTTAAAACTATGAATTTACCCATTGGTACTAACGTTTTTAAAGTTACAACCCTTAACAAGTGCTCTACTTTTTCAGAATTCATCCTTAATTTCTTTTCCTTTTCATCGTTCATTTTTCAAAATTTATGCCCATATTCTTAATTGCATGAGCTATAAAAAAAAAAGTTCTCTGTTCATCTTTCTTGCAACCCATTTTAAATTTAAACTTTGAAATTCTCAATGGTTTGGCCATTCTAGTTTTGACTGCTAGGTTTTTGAATTAGAGCAGTTATTACAACTCTCATGCTCTCACTCTCTGGCCATTTATTTAAAATTTTAAGTAATTTTGTGGATGTCATTGGAACTAGTTCAGTCCCAGTCAGGAATTTTCTCCAAGGAGACAACACATAGTATAGATGTTATTCATGTTGTTTTAATTCCATGTTATTAATGATCTTCATGCTAACCCAATATTATACGAAGGATTTTGGATGTTTGTGTTTGGTTTCATATGTGTAGGAAAATGGAGACTAAGAGTTGAGGTATACCCTAAGCTAGTTGCATTAACAAACTATTGGATTCTCATTTGAGAGGTGTGATCTTTCATCCCCCATATTTCATTTATTTTAGGGTTTGAATAATATAGAGATTGGATTGGAATGTCATTGTACACTTATCACACACATATTGCACATGTATGTCTAGTGATCCCTGAGAAAGGATCATGGAGCGAAAAATCTCTATGGTTGGGTAATTCTAACTACAACACCTCATATAGACATCAATGCTAACACATTGTATACTTCTCATTTATATTCAAATGCATTCATCTAGTTATGCATCCAAATCTTCTCCCTCAACCATGAACTATTCCAATGTATTCTACTTTGAAGCTATTATTCTTCCCCTAGCATTGACATTAATGACAAGACATTCTCCAACAATCTCCCCCTTTGTCATTGATCTCAATCATCTACATTTAAGATGTGTTGATGATTTTTAAAGTTCATAATGTTTTTCATATATCTTTACTTAAGAAATATATACATGATAACTCTCACATAATTCATTGGAAAATTCTACAAGTGGAACCCGAAGGAGACTTTTTAAAAGAGCCTCTTTGTATCCTAGACCTAAAATAGATCTCGCTGCGGAATCGAGCCATCATTTGGGTTAAGGTGAAATGGAAGTGTTCAAATCTTAAAGAGGCTACATGGGAGGAAGATTAAATGCAGAAGAATTATCCAACATTGTTCCAGAGGGAAATAACTAAGAAATAAACATCGGGGATAGTGAGAATTAAAGAGGTGGGCGTGGGTGGGAAATGTACCCCTCTCTTGTAGTAGTGTTGTTTTCTTTCATTTACGTTAGTGCGATTGGAAGAAAGAAAATCCATAGAGTACATTGAAATGCTTATGTAAATATATATTTTTATTAGCAAGTAAATAATTGGATTGAAAGCACTTGGGAATGAGACAGTTGAGTACGTGATTTTTACCAAAGAAAATAGAAATAAAAATCTCATTAGTAAATGAGATTGAGATAACTCTTCCATGACAAAGATTCTACATAAGATTTAATGGATAAGAGAGAAAATCCATTAAATCACCAAGCTGGGGAAAGATGCTAAGCATGGATAATAATAAAACGTCGCGGGAAAAGAAAGCAGGCTTTAAAGGAAAACCTTATGCTAGTGGACTTAAGAACCACAAAAGTTGGATGCCACTGAAGGAAAATTTGATTGTGGAATGAAAAGTATAAACCCTCTATTAATAGGATCAATACGGGTTGTTGATATATTTGGAAAGTACTCTTAGATTAGGGAGAACTGGAGATACAATTCATGGTTGGGTGGCTAGTGTGCTCATCAAGTGTAATTTTTGCAATGATTTTGGCCAAGAAATTTGTGCATAATTATCTATGTGAATAACTCAATAAATATTTTGATGCATCTTGTTATATATTTAAATATATAGTCTATTTTAAGGATTGGTATAGAAAATGATATATGCTCACCCTGTAAATATTCTAATAAATATCCAATGCTATGATAGATAACATGATATTAATCTTGTAAAATATTTTGATAAATATATCATTTTGTGATAAATAATGTGCTGAGGAATGATATAACTCTGATAATCAGTAGAAATTAATATATAAATCCATGAAGGATTATTTTTGGTGAAGTTCTGTTAACCAACTCCAAAGAGCTGTAAATTCCATGCAAATTATGATTATCTTATCAATTTTTGTATTCAATTACTTTCAACACTTCTTTAAATATATTTCTGGGATGCTAATTCTATGCAAAGTGAGAAGAGTAGCTTATAGGCTTATTAATTAATGAGAAATCACAATGTGTTCAAGATAGAAGGGAAGAAAATTTAACTAGTTCCTCTGTGTAAAACTGTGAATTCTTAAGAAAAAAAATTAGCGAGCGATCCTAAGAACAACATAGAAGATTGTATAAACTCTAGTTTTAAGAATGAATTATTATAATTAAGTAAGTAACATAAAAGGAAGCAAAAGTTATAGCATTATCAGCATCTATAAAAATGATTGATCTCTAAATCACAAATGAAATATGCATATAAGAAAAATAAAATGAAACTTAAGATTTATAGGAAACATTTGAGTGATCATATTATCAAAGAAAAAAATATTGATATAGAGAAAATCGAGGAATAGTACCACCTGAAAATCTTCATACTAATGGAGTAAGTAAGGTAGTGGCTTTTGATAAGAGACATAAATCACACCAAAAAAATGTCATAAAATTTTGTGCAAGGGAAATTAGATGATCTCATGTGACAAATTCTCAAATTGAAATAGTAAAAGTATTAAGAAGGATATGGAACTTGAAATTATAATAACCATAGATAATTTTGCCAATTTTTTACTTGAGTAACTATTGGTAACAGGTAAATTACAATTGTGAACCCGTGAACTACTAGAAGTAAAGCCAAATGTGCAGAAATGTAATCTTAGACAAAGTAGTATTAAACTATTCTCTTTATTTTACATCACATACAATACTCATTTAAGTAATTTAATTTCGAGTAAATATACATCAAACAAAGTATAATCATGGACAACCTATGACAATATTCACTCTAACCAAACTAGTAAATAAAAACATAGTGTGGCATGAGAAGTATGGTACATGGAATTGATACAAGCAACGGAGATCTTTAGAGTTCCCATTTTATTTGAAACCAAAACACTAATATTTAATATATAGTCATATGTGACCTCCCTTTTAAGGAGCAATGGCGAACGATGAAAAACATACACAAAGTCGATAATTTTATAACAATAATAGTGGAAGTGAGTGGGGAGTATATTAAAAGTATGTAATACAGAACAAACATTTACATAACTCTTAGGGTTTAAATTATAAATGGAGAATACACTATATGTTGCAATTCGGTGGTGAACCGAGTTCACTCATTCAACTGGAAGAATAGTTATGTTCAAGCTCTACAATTTAAGGAGGGGTCTACATGAACCACCAAATTAAACATTGATCTATTGAGATAGACCCAGTATGGAGACTGTGTACATCCATAACAGGCAACAAATCGTATGGAAACTTAACAAGGAGGGAATTTTCCTGTTGCAGTGAGAACGGAGATTAGTAGTTGCGTATTTTCCACTTAGGAGACATACTTATAATGGTCATGAGGGCAAAAATACCTGCAATGCATCCCACGAATATAATTAGCCCAGTGTGATGCGTAAGGGAAAATAACAAGTGAATTGTAGAAATCCAATGTCAAATTTAAGAGAAAACTACATATCTAAGAGAGAGTTGATAAAAAAGAGTAGTTTGATGGAATATAATTAGCCCAGTGTGATGCGTAAGGGAAAATAACAAGTGAATTGTAGAAATCCAATGTCAAATTTAAGAGAAAACTACATATCTAAGAGAGAGTTGATAAAAAAGAGTAGTTTGATGTGAACTTTTGAACGTCAAGGAGGAAACTACAGGAAACTAAAAACTAAGTTCAAGAAAAAAATTTATATGCTAGGCACATTGGAAAAAACCACTAAAATATATGTATACAAAAAGAAAACTCAACTTGGAAATTTATTCACTCTAACCTGTTGAAACATATACGGTAATCATGGATCCTCGTAAATGAATGTTGTGCTGTGGACAAATAGACTCGGATTTAAAAAACAATAATAAAAACCCATTAGTGGAGAAGTGGGAACACCACTACAATAGGAAACATTTCACAATTAGTCTAAAATTTTATTGCCAGGTATAAGAGTAAGACAAAATTAATTTGATAGTTACATCCAGTTGCAGTAAAAACACAAAAAATTTACCTTTTGACGTAACATTTTGTCATTGCTTGTGTAATAAGAAGAGGTCTATTTAGTGGCCATGGATATTCAATATTACAGGGCATGGATGAACATGCCCTTCACTTGAAACAAGCATTTGGCCTAGTAGCTTAAAATAAAATTGTTGGGTGTGATCTCGAACAGGTGCTCATAGCAAAGGTGGCTAGTGATAAATAATACCGGAGGGGCATCAATCCTTGTCCTATACATTAATGCATGTTAGGGTCCTGCCCCTGCCCACTCATCCTCTGGCAAACACCTCTTCTAGGGAACTTCTAATTTGTTCTATATTTTCCCCCTTTTTTTTAATATGAGGGAGATGTTTAATTCCCTCACTAGTCAATATGGAGGTTGCATGTGCAATCTTGCACCACATTATGAAGTGAATCTGTAATTCATTCCATGTTAAACATACAGTTGACATGTCATGTTTAAAAAAGAAATATTAATAACAAAAAAGTATTACTTATAAATAAAATATTTCAATGTCCATAGTAACATAATTTCATATAAACTTCATGTAGAGAGATAAAATAGTTGGAAAACAAAATCCTATCTTTGAAATACAATACATGAATACATATATTACTTAAATATATTTCAACATCAACTTCATATATATTTGTATATAAAAAATTAAATTAAAAATAGAATATTTCAATATTGAATATAAACAAATATTTCAACATCTATTTGTAAACAAATTTAATTTTATATAGTAGAAAACAAATATTACTTTTATAATTTTAATTTTGTACTGTATATTATTTTAGTTTTTTAATATAGATTTATCCTTTAGAAATATTAACTTTAAAATATTTCAACATTTCAAATATATAAGAAATATTTTAACATCAAACAAAATATAAATTTTAAAATTATGAATAATATATCTTTAATGTATAATGAGAATTTATACTATTTTGTAATCTTACATAACTTTCTTTCCCAAGATACTCTTGAATCATAGATAAAATGAAATATTCAAAAAAAAATCTGAAACACACCATTAAACATTAATATTAATATTAAAACATTCAAATAATTAATAAACTAGTAGTCAAAATAATTATGATGTCTCGCTTTACGTTTTATTAACTCCTAAGCCAACATAAACAGTCACGAAGTCTGGCTTTATCAACATCCATGCCTGAAATCAGAAATATAACTATCGTCTATCATAGTGGCCGCATTGTGGGCATTCCATGCACCCAAAACAACCAAAAAGGCAATAGTCGCATCCTGTGCATAAAGATCCGTTCTGAGCCGTGCTATTCGCCCTAAACACACACATCAAACAAACTATCAAAACAATTTCTTATAGTGTAACTGAATTTGCTCAGACATTTGTTTTTTCAGATTGGCTTTATTAGAAAAAACAAAAAAGCTACCAGAGATTCACCTTGTGAGGGTGATGAGGAGGAGGGCGGTGAGGAGGGCGGTGCTTTTCTACATCCTCTGTTGATTTTACCTTGTGAGGAGGAGGGTGGTGAGGAGGCTTGTGCTTTTCTACATCACCTGTGGCTGTTACACAAATATGAACTTTCAAACCATTGATATCGACGAGACGGAAAAAAAAAATAAATTCCAGAAATAATGAAATTCCATGTCTAAGTTAGTCAGTGGTATTTTACCTGCTTGCGTCAAGGTTGCCTGCGGGTTTTCTACGGCTGTTACGGGAGATAGCAGGAGGAGGGCGAAAATGCAAATGCCCAACATTAGTACGAGCTTCGATGCCATTGATATGGACCACAAAGAAAAACAGAAAAAAATCCACAAGGAAAGAAGTGAAGATGAGATGGTGAAGAGAACGAGAGGAGCTTGAAAGTATAAATAGAGATAGGTATGAAGTTGCAGGAATTAAAATGTATATAATTATAATTATTTTAACCATAATGATGTAAAATGTATATATATTATTATATTAGGTCTGTTTTAATATTACAAATGTTGTTCAAATAGGACTCTTTCTCTTTATTTTGGTGGATAGTTATCTATATTTTTACTCTCAGTTGTTAAGAACACATAAATAATGATAGAGAATAGCAATCAAACCAATTTAATTTTTCATTTTCTTAAGAAAAAAAAACCCTTAACTAATGACAATTCCCCTCATTCTTAAAAATAAATCCATTTAACATTTCGAAAAATATATTAGTCTCAACTAGCACCCAACATTTAAGAAAAAAGTAAATGAAAAAGATGAGTTACCACACCTTCATGCTTAGAGTGGAAAATGAATTATTTCCCTACAATTGTTACTCAAGTGTAAACAAAAATAAACAAAAATTATCATAATAGCTACTATCTATAGGCTCAAAAATGTTGGTCAAACTACATGCCCACTACAAAGAATAATAAACAACACACATTTTCCATGAGGCTCAAAGTAGAATATAAATAATGAAATATCTATAGATTAATGGGCGGGTATATTTTACCAATCTACGAACCTCAATCTAATTTCTTAAAGAAAGCGTTTATCAAAAGGCAACAAGTGTCTTTTTCCTTGAACGAACTAAGTGAGAACATCGTTATTAAATTTTAATATTTCTAATATTGCACCTTTTTATGTGATTTATAATAATAAAGTATTAAATTAAAATCACCACAACTTATTTCCATGCGCATGAGAAGCCATAGAATTTTCGAAGAAGGTTAGCACTTACAATAAAAATAAAATTCTCTAAAGTAGGTCACATAGTAACAACCATAGATATCTAGACAAAACAGGGTAGAATGAGCTTAATACACTTAGTTGCATGCCACATATTTGTGCATGACGATTGCAAATGAGTAAGTAACTTACTTGGCATGTAAAGAAACACAAAGATGGTGGAACAAACCCTTGAGATACAACGAAACATCCACTTGTTCGTCATAATTTCCAATATTCTCCTTTCAACTTTATTTACTGTATTCCTTACAAGGTGGACATCCATCATAAATAATTGGAAAAAACCACTCATGTACAAGTTCCATCATCATGGGGTCGTTGCCTGCCAATATCTATTGACACAGTTGAAGACGAACAATGCACGAACACCATCCTTCTATTGTTCCTCCATTATATATTTTACCAGCAAATCCTTATGTAGAATTGTTGTTCTTCGTTACTTGGAGCATCTGAACCAAGTTGTAGGAATATATATTCCTTTAGAATTGTCCTTTGCCCTTGTGCCCCACCCATAAAATAATGGGAGATTACACCATGAAATAACTCTTGTTGTGGAATTTTGGTACTACTAGTCTGTTACGAGGTGAAAACAAAAGAATAAAAATGGATTGCACTCTAACATTTGCTTTCGAGCCATGACTTCACAACGCAGATGAAAAAAAAATCTTATTTCATTAAATGCCTCTTTATTTTTTTTGATTCGACAGGGAAAGGAAATGAATGCAACTAGCTACAAAATAATTCATAACGGATTCTCAACATCAACCATTGTTTGAAATTAATTTTATTTAATTTGTTAATTTAGCTCTCTTCCCAAATGAATTATAAATAAATTTAACTTCAAATATGAAATTCGCAAGTAAAAATTTCATTTTTTATTATGTCTTGTGATTTGTAGTGGCGTTAGGGATATACATATTCCCCACTTTAAAGATAATTCCATCCTTGGTGTTCATCTCTAATTTATACTCATTACATTGATCTTAGAACAATGAAAAGTGTATCCTTCCACTTCCAACGAAGGATTTTGTTTCCAGGAAATACCATTAAATACAACAATAATATCTTTATCTATAATCATAAGCATTTACATCTTTAAAAAATATTCAATTTTTATGTTCAATAATTTATCCATTGCTCAATTTTATAACAAGCAAAAACAAAGTTTATATACCAACGTACTGTTACTTTCCAATTACTCTTGGAAATCATGGTCACTTTATGCATTAAGTTTAATTAAATGTGGTTTATCAACTATGATAAGAACTCTAAGCATGTTTTAATTTCCCAACAACAAGCACCTAGGATTATTTCACAACCTTCATTGCATGCACCCAATTGGGTATGACCCACAAATGCAATTAGTATCTCTTAATCATAATCACATTACTTTTAATCATAGTTTTTCAATCAAATGAAGTGCTTTAGCTATTAATAATTTATGCAATGTCAAGTGATATTTTAATCACAATACTTCTATAAGTACTTAGAGAGCACCTACCTCTCCAATCATCGAAATGATCAAAGTAGTCATAGTTGCACCAAGTGCATATGGTCTTAGCCCCTCCTAAAGACATCCACAATACTAGAAATACAATAGAGGGGCTACACATCCAATAATTCCTCCCAGAGCTCTAGGATCCTTTCCTCTATGGATGTATAGGAAATTCTTATACAATCATACAAAATGTTTAATCATCACTTACCTGGTTTGCCACGAAAACCATACTAGGGAAAATAATTCTCCTCCCAATAATTGGGAACTTGTTTCCACAACTAGAATGAGCCAATTTCACATCCAATATGATTCCGCAATAGTGATCAAACTTGGTCTAAAACAAAATTACACTTTGCCGCATCTATCATATTCCTCTAAAAGTTTCCTTTGTTGAAGAATTTAAAGCTCAAAAACTCACTCTTTTGGGCCTTCTCCAATAGGCTCCAAAACTAGCAAGGTCACCTGAAGCTTTTGCCCTCTCCCCATCTTGGACAAACTTTTTCCCTTATTAAGATCATCTATCTCTAGGGAGAGGAAATGTGGGCAAGAAATTACCTCTGTTGATGGCCTTGCTTGGGCATTTCCCTACTATCCTATAAATGTCTAGGATGCAAAACTCTATTTTAGCACATTTTCCCACTGTAATTTACATAACTGACCATATGCACCTTAACCTTGTTTTTCTTTATTTATATGCATTGTCATGCCATTACAGCTGATTAACTTTCCTAGTTTCCCTATGATA